>CM075810.1:1975434-2025204 GCA_037975025.1 Excoecaria agallocha | reverse complement strand
CTAATTTATTGCAAGCCTGTTGAACTTTACAATATTCTTCACCGTCGTGCTCAATACAATGTAATCTTTGTTTCCCTTTGTAATTTTCTTTTTGTTTTTTGTAGTCTACTGATTTGAGGTTTATATAATTTTTTATTTTACTTACTGTTTTGAGGTTTATATATCTTTTTCTTTTACTTTCTAATTGAAGTCATTTTTTCCGTTGCAGCCTTCTTTTCTTAGAAGATGTTTGCGTTACAGAATGAAAGGAAAGCGAAAAAGGAGGTTTGAGCTTGCTTCTTAATGCTTTGCTATACACTTTTTTATGGCATTGTTCTGTTTTATCTTGTATTAGTCTTAATTTCACTAAAGACCATTAGTTTCTATTATGTGGTTAAGATGCGGATCAAGCTCGGCAGTTAGTGTGGTTATTGTTTATTCTCATATGGAATAGAGCTATTGGAGATACACTGTTCTATCTTTTAGTTGTTGGCTTCCTGGCTGGTTAATGGCTGCATATACTTGTCTAGGCTGGCAGCTGGAATTGTGATTTTCAACTACAGAGATTACAACAACAAACTGCAAAAGACTGAAGGTAGCATGACTTGTTTTTCATAACGGGGTTGTTCTAGAAATTCATTTTTGTTTGTTGCTCTTCCTCTAATGTTAGGGAATGAGTGATTTTTAGTTCTACATTGTGCAGATAAATTGTCCTATCAGTTATGTTTATTGGCTAAGAGGTCATATATATTCAGCTGTATTGCTTGAGTTGAATTTATTCAGGTCCCACTTACTACTTTAGTAAGCATTTCTTTTTGATACCTGTCATGTTTAATCATTTAAAACTCCTTCATTGTCTAGCAGAAACCCTTACGTTGGGACTCTATGAAAGTTTTGATACTTCCAACTGGATTCATGCTTCATATTCTAGATTGGATAATCATTATTGCTGTCCATTTTACATGATTCTCTGTCTTAAATCGATACATCGAATGTTCTTTTTTTTTTTTTTTTGCCTTTTTAATTTTTTAATAATTCTTAAGCTAATCCATATCTAATCTTATTCTTTTCATGAATTAAACTTTTCTAGAATGTTCAAAGTATTTGCTACGAAAATATCTCATTCATGCATGACAATTTATGCATCTCGGGTTGAGTCCGCCTTTGCGATTGGGTTATGGAAAATGAGATCACCCTTGATGTGCACTTTTGCTTATTTTTACTGAAAGAACAGATATAATTGTCTCATGCCCTGCTTTGAGAGGCAATTGATTATTTTGCCTTTCAATGGCCATAACTGAGGCAGTAGTGATCAATATTTTTGCAAGCCATAAACCATCCATTGACTGCCTCTCAAATCTTTTTTTTCCCTTTCTCTTGTTCTCTGTGGATCCTTAGGTTGTGTTAAGTGTGTAGATATTACAGATGTCTTAATGTATTTTCTTAGACTTAACTTCATAGATAGGCTTTGCCTGGATCAGGTATTTACTTATTGAATTCACAATCTGTGGTATATGGTGAATAAAAGGTAACAACTAAATCTGATTGTTTATGTTGTTGATGTAGTGGTGTTGAAATCTAATTTGGATGAGATCAGTAGTTTGAAAAACGAAGTGACGTAACATTGGCAAAAACCGGGCTATATATTATTCAAATTTGGGTTTTTTATATTTATTTGGAACTTCCTGTCAACTTTTAAGGTGGATATATCTCCTTCAAAGTTAACTTATAATATAAACTTCTGTCTGTAAATGACAGAACTTGATTTGGAATAATTGAATTCTACATTTTCCATATGTTGCTTTTATTCCTTGCTTTGATTGAGCATCTAAAGATCGCATGTTCTTGCTTTACTTGCAGTCACCGAAGACTATGCCTGTCCATTTTGCTCAATGATGTGTATGAGTTTTAAGGTTGGTTTTGCACCTGAAAATTCTGCTTAGATCATTTTTTTTTCTTTCAGTTAACTAATTTCTAATATGGTTCCATGAAGTTTAAGATTTGGTGATGTGCTAAAGAGAAATGACCATACGTGATAAGTTTGTTGCAAATCTAGAAAAACTGAGATATTTTCTTGGCGAGAATTGTTTGTCATAAATTAATCATTTTTGTTTTCCTTGAGAAACTGCAAAGTTTTTCCTCAAAAGTTTCATGAAACTGTATTTACAAAAGTGATATTGCTTAATAAGTTTTCATCCTTTTGTACAGGGTCTGCGATGCCATTTGTGTTCTTCACATGATCTATTCAACTTCGAGTTCTGGGTTGGTAATAATAATTCATCACCTTTTGTGCATTCAGTGTTTGCAGAATTATAAATGAAGAAACATTTGTTTTATAGGCGAGTGAAGAGTACCAAGCGGTGAATGTCTCCGTGAAAATAGACAGATTCGTATCTGAGGTCAGACCTTGACTCTATCCTTGATTTATTTTCGAAGATTTTGCTTGTTAACTTCAAAGTTAGGAAGTTTGTTTTATTTCTCAAAGAGAGCATCTGAACTCGAACTAGGAACCTATTAACCTATATTTACTTTAAATCTTCACAAAATAGTTTGTGTCTTTGTGAGAGACTCATTAAATTGTTTTTCCAATGAAAACTTTCCTCCCTGTATATAAGCAAGGAATATGAAGGATTTGAACTTATTTGTCTCTCATGTTAAAAAACAGTTTGTGCTTCATATAAATTGCATAATCTTGTCAGATAAAGATTTTTTCCCCATTAATTCGATATGTGGTTTGTGTTTATGTTGTCCTTTCCCCTTTTATTTGTGTTCAGTAATGAGCATCATAAGAGAGTCTTAAAGTTGAACTTAAGCTTGCATGAATTATCTTCTAATTTGGTTAATATGTACAGACTGTTGCAGATGGAATAGAGCAGAGACATCAGACATTCTTCTTCTGGTATGTCTCAGATCAGTTTCCATTGTCTAATTAATATATCATTTTGTCAAGTAGTGGAAATGCTAAGTCAAGTGAATTGTATGTGCAGCTCAAGGCCTCGAAAGCGAAAATCAAGAAACCTTGATCGAAATGAAAGGCAAGTTTGCATCCAGTTCTTGGAGTTGGATTCACCAAAACTACCCATGGAAGGCATAAGTGAGGGAACTTTGAGGAAGGATGATGGTAATATTTTTATTGGATACTTTGGGTGTTCCTATTATTAATATTCAATTACTCCAGCTGGATGACTAGTGTTAACAGAGGATATTTAATGTTCATTAGTTCCAATACTCTGCTTTTGGAATTGCAACTCTTTTAAGATGCATGTATCTCGGTGGTTGATTAAATCATTTCCTAGGGAAAGAAGGGTGTAAAGACAGGGAAGAGAAAGATGAGAACTGATGCAAAGTTCCATATCAATTTCCATTTTCTATGCAGGGAGGTGGAAACAACTATTTTGTGAAACAGAGGCAAGATTGCATAGGAGAGACAATCTTCCTCTGTTATTGCTCAAAGGGCTGTGCATTGGGTACATCCAATATAGAGGAAGGAAATTGAACATCTGACTTATGAAAAACCTAGCTCTTTATATTATTAGTCCTCTGCTAAAAAATTTATACCCAATACCCAGCTGTGCTTTTACCAGTCAAATGAACCTGACCTGAGGAAAAGAACTTAGAGACTGTCCTACCTCTCAGCCTGTTCTTTTTGAAAAATACTGATCTCAAGATCTGGACCTACATTCTTGCAGTAAAACCTAAGATTTCAATCATTGCACCAAATAATAACCCCTAAAATTGCTGGAATCCCTCCATAATTTCCTTTCCTGCAAATACTTTGTTGATTTAGTGGATTACTTAGGAGAGACATGCTTATATCCTTCCTTTACCAAAGAAAACATTCAGAATGGCAATGAATTGTGTGTGAATGAAATGTGGTCAAGCAGTACAGATCATCTGGAGATCATTGCATTGTTCTTATCACCAGTATAGTGGTGAAAATCAATGGGCTGGATTTGAGAATAACTTTTCCACTTTGCTTAATTTGGATGGCTATAAGCCTATAACATCTGCCAACATGTCCTTTGGTGCCTTCTTACAGAAATTTATGGTGCTACCACAGCCTGAATTAGGAAAGTGTACATTTGCAGTAAGAATATGCTTTTATTTTGGCATTCTTGGCTGTTGTGTTTCTGACATAATTTTGAAAGTGTATTTATTTCATAAAAAATGCATTAACAGTCTATATTTATTTCATTACAAACAATGGATACTCGGTTGTCAAGCATTTTAGGTCCTTTTATTAACTATTTTACACAATCATATCTTGAAATACTTGCCTCTTCCTTCTCTAGTTGATTATATGTTTAATGCTCTGGATACAGCTGGCCTTTTGAAGTTTGCCTTGCTATCATCTATCACTGCTATCCTTGCTTGGTTTTATGGTGGAACTATCAAAGAGTACCTTTTCAATTCTACTGCTTTATCAAATATTTCTTTTCAATCTATTACTGCATCAATACTGTCTTCTTTTTCTTCTTCTTCTTTGTTCTTCCTTGTTTTTTTTCCTTGTGGTTACTTGTTTGCTAAAATACCTGAAGGTGTCATTCCTACATTCTTTCATCATTTTCTTTCTCTGTGGAGGGGATTGCAATTTGAGTTCATGTTTTTGGTGTTGCTTGTTGTATGGATGTTTTATATGTTCTATCTTGCGTAGGTGAAAATGCTTCCAAGTCATCTTCCAGTGAGAGAGATTTGCACAACTTAAGGCATGAGGCAGAAAATTACGGTGTTGAGTATCCTTGTGCAACAGAGTTGATGGAACATGTTGCATCAAGTTCTAATATTCCTGGCATTTCATTTGCCAAGGCTCAATATTCTGTAGACTCTGAGTGCATTAAATCACAAGCTGGCATTGATCCTTCACTGCCTGCTGGTATCCATGTTGCAAAAGCAAGGAAGTTAACTGCGGAACGGTCAGACCCTAGAAAGTATGTTAACTAAGTCTATGTTTCCTAATTTATTTCTACATTATTTCATTTACTTTTATTTCTATCTTTTACACTGTTAAAATCAATCAAGCAAAGCACTTGTGAAATTTTTGTATTTGCATCTTGGCATTTGTCTTGACATTATGGTGGTTAAAGGACGAACTCACATTCAATGCACTTCTTGAGCTTTTATGCATGGTGATATGTTTGTTTCTAGGAAGAGATTTTCTCCATAATTGATGCCATACCATTCAATTGTGTTTCTTTTGTTCTTGCTGATTTATTTTCTACAGAATTTTGTGGGTACTGCAGACTCTCATATAATATCCTCAACTAACTTCACAGTGTTTATCTCACAGGATTTACTTTGTGGTCAAAATATATGTTCTCAGTTCTTGAAATTTGAAGATTATAGCATGTTTTATTTTCCTCAACTAGTTCCTCTTTTAGGACTCTGATCTGTTTCTTTTCAAAATTTTCATTTGGCAGCCGTGCACTTCTTCAGAAGCGACAGTTCTACCATTCTCATAGAGTTCAGGTAATTAGTTATTGTTCATATCCTTATAAAATTTTGTTCTTCCATCTACTACTTCAATGCTGAATGAAAAACCTCACCAAGAAGATCTATGCTAATCATGCCAAAATTTTGAGGCTATCTTGCCATGATGTTTCCCCCTCAAGAAGCTTTATGCATAATAAACTTTATGCATATGAGTCGGATGGTATATGGACTTTTCTCAAGGTTGTTGCCATTATTAATGTCATTGTATAACGAGAATTTTCTATCCTTTTTGTGATTTCTCTTTTAGGTCATGCTTTGGTTGCTCTTACAGAATGTACTATCATTTTCGTAGCATTTTTGCTTGGGTCTAGTTACTAGGAACCAGGAAGTTTGGAATAGGTTGCTTAAAACATTAAGTTTAACATGTTCTCAATTACAGGGGGACATTAAAACAGACTAACTAATAACTGACAATTTTGTTTGTAGATGTGGCAAAGATATCTTCTCCTTGGTGGCATATGTTGATTTTGTTGAACCAATTCGGGAAACTGAGAGAACGAAACTGAATACACACACACAGACACACAAAATGAACATATTTTTTGAGTGAATTCCTTGAAGATCTTATCTGAGTGCTCTTGTGCTTGTGAAATGCTCATATTGCTTACTGTTGAAGTTATAGTTTCTCTGAATAGGTTTCCAAGAACTAATTTGACTTCTCTAGATGTTTATGATATTTACTCGTTTCCCATCCATATTTTCCATCCTTATCTTCAATGATTTATTTTCTTTTCTTCTTGAAGCCTATGGCAATAGAACAAGTAATGTCAGATCGAGATAGTGAAGATGAAGTTGATGATGACATTGCAGATTTTGAAGATAGAAGGGTATGCTTATATATGTACTTTAGCTTTTTTTCTTTTCTCTGTTAGATGACAAGATTCTTGCACAGTAACAAAACTTGCTTTTAGTGAATTTTTGTTTTTTTGTTTTTTTCTTTTTGGAACTTGGTTAGCAATTCATAGAGCTGCTACAACAAGAGGAAATGTGTCTTATTGTCAATAGTAAATGGAAGAACTTCTTTACTTGCATGTTCAGTGCTGGCCAACCCTCTGCAAGGGGAAAGCATAGGTTTGGCATGGATATCTCTAACTGCAATGCTTATGTAAGCTAAGACTGATAGAATCTTGCAATTAGATAAAGATAAATGAGATAAGTGGTGTACTTGCATTGTCATAATTCATAATCATCGCTGCACTAACTGTGTTCACAAAATGTACTTTTTACTCTTCAACTTGGTTCCCTTTAATTGAATATGGATACTCGAAACAAATGGATTGTGATCGTAAAGTGGAAGAATTTCTGTTAGTTGTTGTACTTTTTTTTTCATTCCTGAAGTTGGACTCATTTGAATTTAATTTTGGATTAATCTAATTTATTGGAAGTAAATTGGAATATTTTAGTGTTTCTTGTTTATATTTTGATTTCCCTAGGGATGAAGTTTAGGACTAACAGAAACAAAGAAATATTTTACCTTGGGGTGATTCCGACTCTATAAATTTGTTAAAAATATACATGAGAAGATAAAATGAAGTTATTGGTGATTGAATTATTTAGGAGAATTTCAGCTTATTGCTAAAACATTCTTAATGCTTTAGCTTTAGTACAATTTAATTCTCAGTATTTAAGAATTTGTCATAAATGTACCTTTTTTTTTCTTTTTCCATTGTTTAGTTTGTAAATGTGCCAATGTTGAAAGAAATTAGAATATCTTCATCCATCCATGTTTTAGAGGTCATTCTTGCAATGATGTGTAATGCCCATCACTGTGGTATCCTGATGTACCTTAAAATTATGGGTTACTTTGAGCATATTCAGCTGGAATTCAACTCGGTTGATTTTCACTTGCTTTTGTCAGTTGGTGGGTGAACTCTGCTTCTTAAATGATTTTGACAATTATTTTATCTGCTTTATCTGCCCCACCCAAATGCTGCCCTCATTTTTAACATGAGACTTTTCAATCCTAGTCAAAGTTTGGAGAATAATTTTGAACTGATATGTTTTAGATGCTTGATGACTTTGTTGATGTGAGCAAAGATGAGAAGCAATTAATGCATCTTTGGAACTCATTTGTGAGAAAGCAAAGGTAATTTTCTCCTTGATCTTTCTCAATTCATTTTAGTTTCACTCTATCTTTGTTCTTCTCCTGCTACTTTCGTTCTTTGTATTTTATATTGCTGAGATGCTAACATGACATGCCAGAATCTAATGGGAAATTCTGAATGACAGTTCATGCAATTTGGTCAAATTAAGAGTTTTTCCTTTTTCACTGCAACAGAGTACTGGCAGATGGACATGTGCCCTGGGCATGCGAGGCATTTTCAAAATTTCATGGACAGGAGCTGATTGGATCTCCTGCTCTCTTTTGGTAATGTTCCCTAGATTTTCCTTTTCTTTCTTTTGTTTCCGGTCATTATAAATTCTGGAAACTGTGTATATCCCTCCTATTCTTATTTGGCCAGCCCTGCTGTGCAAATATTCTTCTATTTGGCAAGCTTCTAATGTTTTGGACTACGGGAAATAGAGTTACCAAAACCATGTTTTACCAGTCGCATTAATTTATTCTTGTTATACATCCTGTCAAACATTCTTCATTTGTAGAGTACTATGCATAACAGAGGCTGTTTTATTCCTATAAAAATAATTATCTTTTATTGATCGAATTGCTTGTCTCTTGTCTAATGCTGCTGGAAATTTCCTCGTTTTTGTTTGAGGTCTATGAAAAGCTTCATGGACCAGTCCAATCACAAGTCGCCATGTATAAAACAGTTTCACTACTTGGCATACATGGCAAAGTGTGATTAACTTGGTCATCAAATCTTCTCATGGACTCTGTCTGGATAAAGAATTTCTCAATGCTCCTTTGACTGCTGCAGCACAGTGAAATTTTCTCATTGACTTGGTCCAGACAAGAATTTCTTGATGCTGCTTTGACTACTGCAGCATCTGGTCCATGCGATAATCATATTTGTTCTGAAGTTTGGTTATGCCATAATTTTTAACTTAAAAATCTTGTTGTAGTATATTTCTTCTTCTCTCTGATCAGCTGCTTGTGTTCCCTAATTACTAAGTAAGATATGATTTCTAATTTCCATTGCCGTAGAATATTCTCTTTGATACCTGGAATGATGATCATGACTCAGGTGTTGGAGATTATTCATGATCAAACTCTGGAACCATGGGCTTCTCGACGCATCCTCGATGAACAACTGTAACATTATTCTTGAAAGATGCCGAGATGAGGGATCTGATGCTACAAAAACGGAAAGAGCAGATGATTAGTAGTCAGGATTCAGCAGCAAATACACCGATGATGCCTAAAATAACATAAATTTCTACAGTCTTAACCGATTCTTTCCTCTCCTCAGACCCCTTCACATTCGTTGATGTCAATTGCATTCTTTTCCTGTGCAATGGAAGGGAAATAGGGTCTCCTTCCTGCTCTTGTAATTTCATTTAATACAATTCCACTTTTAAGTGTAGTTGGGAAACTATTGCATTCAACTATTAGGTAATTATTATAATGTTTTAGGTTACTTTCTGATTTATGTTATGGGCCTCCTTTTTCTTCTCTGCCATTGGAAAATAATGAACAGGTGTTCACATTTCCATTATATATGTAATTGAAATAAAGTGAGTACAAATTTTATTCTTGTTGCAAATTACGGAATTTTATCCTATTTGTGGCTACTTCTGCTGTGTATATATCAAAGCCAATAATAAATTGTTAAGTAAAATGTAACTATTTTTTACTATTTTAACATCTCGTTTCTCACTGGTGTTGGCAAAGAAATTTTCCTATTAAGAAAATGGTTGTTATGCGGCCTTGAAATATTGGATCCATTTAAAAAAAAAAAAAAAGGTTCTAAAAATAATTAAAAAGATTTGAATTTTGAAGGGAAACAGAAACTATAAGAGGAATAAAAGAAATTACAGGAAATTAAAAAAATAGTCAAATAGGCGCTGGGATTCTAAAACCCTGAAAATATAAAAAAACTTCGTAATCTTCTTTCCAATTGTAATTATTGTATTTGTGCATAATTATTTCTTGAATCTACTCAAATTTTGGAGCATTCAGTTTCAACTTTACCTAACCGACATCGGCAATTGGGGCATCCGTCCGGTGACTTGCGATTGGTGGCGCCTACTCGGTAACTCACGGCTCATTATCCTTCATAATCATGTTTTTTTTGCTCCCATTTCCTGTCCAATAAGCTGTAGAGAAGAGGGAATAAAAATTGTTCCTTTTTTATTTCGTTTTATTTTATTTTGGGGGTGGGTGGGGTTGTAAAATGTCGGATTCATTGATTTTTATCTAATGGAGAAAGATTTCTACCGCGGCACAAGCCAGATTGGAAAGTTCTTCACTAACCCAATTCATTTTGTTCTTCGCAAGTAATGAAAGTCTGAAACTTGTTGGATTTTGGTTATAAAAAGGGTAAGCTTGTTGTTCTGATCAGAATAAGTCAACTTATTAAATATTGCATCTTTCCAGTTCAACCTTTATAAGGTTCGATTTTTATCTCTGTCATTGTTTGTTTCTGCTTTGCTTTTACACAGTTTTCAAATGCATCGCAATTTAACTAAAATGACTTTTCATATATTATCACGATTTCATTTGGTAACTAGGCATTGCACTAAATTGCAATTTGATGATTGATCAGGTTTGAGAACTTGAAGCTAAAGCTTGGGATTTTTGTGGGGTCGCCATGATTTCTCATTTGGCTTTACTGCTCTACCTTCTCAGCTTCGTCAGCTGTGGTTGTGGAGAAATGTCAGTATACTTAAAATTCTAGCTTTTCTGAATTCTATTTGCTTTCTAGTTCTTGACTGCACCAAGATAATCACTATTGGAACTGTAATAGTTTTATTGATTAATGATTTCAGAGGTGATAACAGAGTTTTGAATCCTGGGAAGGAACTGTGGAAGGAAACTCTTCTGTTGCAAATGGGTTCTCGCTTGTATCTATTGCAAGGGCTCAAATCATTCACTTGGTATGAAGTGAAGATATCATATCCAGCTTCTGTATGTGATTCTTTATCATTAGTGTGTCATTTTTGCCTCATGTTGATTGTGAAGTGTTAATATGGGTCATTTGTTGGGTAACAGATACCTTCTAGCTTCTCTATACAACTAAAGCACGACGATTCGGACTTGGGGATGAACCTGAATAGAAGATTACTTAATACTGAGAAGTTGATTTTCAAAACTGATAATCTCACTAGTCATCAGGTTTGGACTTGCTGCTCTTTGGATGCATTTGCTTATGTTATATGAGCCAGTAAGATGTTTTCTTTACTTGTTTTTTTTCCCTGCTTAGAGTAAATTATATGTTTTGGTAACCGTGGAACCTGAGGGCATTGTTGCAATACCACACGCACGGGAGAGGCAGTACATTATATTCAATATAGGTACTGGATTCATATAATACGTTTAAGCGAACTGCCGCCCAGTTGCATGTCATTTCCTTCCAATTAATTCTCTTATTTTGATTTAAACTTTGAATGCCATTTTCTGCTGCTAACATGTCTTTCTACTCTTACGACATTCCTGTTAAAAGAGCTGGTAATATACTGCTTGATCAATTTTTTATTTTTATTTTTATTTTGTGTGATCTCATGAGAATGCAATTAACTTTTTAGGTTGCAATTTTCTGTTTCTCATTTGCTTTTTCTTTGATCATGGTGCAGATATTTCTCAGTTGCAGCATAGCACTTAATTTTTGCGTTCTAATTAGTCATTTTTGTGACAGTTTGCGAAGAGTTATTATTGGGCATTCCACATAAGGCTTGGTGGGTTGCAGTCTTGGTCTTGCTCTGTTTGACATTGGCATTCATCATTCCTCGTTTTCTTCCACCGTATCTGCTTCTGAGGAATGAAAATGCCAAGTTATCAAATCAAAATGTTTCCAAACAATCGTGAAGAGATCTCGTGAATCATAGCTTCCATGTTGCCACTAGCCTATTCAGTTCCGACATTGTTTGGGAACAAATAGCAGTTGGTTGTTACTGCAAACTTTTTATTTGTGGTCCGTAACTGTTTTAATGGATTCTCTTCCCTCTAGTTTGAGTAAACTAACTTGGCTGTAAATTTTGGTTCGTGGCGAGTAATGTGTTACCTCATAGAAATCCTGATGCATTCTTCAAATGTAATGTAATTGAAAGCCAATTTGCACTCGGCCTTGTTCTGTACCCTGGCAAGTTATAAGAATGTAAATTGGGAATACCAAATCTTAATCAAGTGCTTTTAACTTCAGCTCGCAGGAAAAGAAAAAAGAATCAAGTGCAGTGTTGAGCTCCTACAAGGATAATACGCAAGTTCATCAAGAAGCCCTGCAAATTACTATTCCATATTGAAAAAAACAAATAAAAAAAGCTACTGTGGCATCAGGATCTAGTGGTCTCTCATATGTAATTGTGTCCCTAGTTCATGATCACGGCTCAATTTCAGAAGGGCCAGCTTTTTGCAATTCTCACCGTTTTGATCAATCTCCATATCTGAAGAGGTGCCTGGAAAAGTCTTTTGCAGCCTGACGGTACCTGGAAAGTTAAGGGTGTTATAGTGCTTCTTCTTCATCTCGTTGTCCACCAGAAAAAATCCTAATTTCTCCTTGCAACATTCACAACCTCCTGAATAGAGGGGATCATCAGATGCTTAATCCCAATGCAGGAAAAGACCTACAGAATGAGAAAAGCAGAAGGCTTTTTAAGTAGCTAGTTGACATGATCACTTCATGTTTAGTTTACAACATTCAAATTCAACAACTTATTCAACTGCATTCAGTACAATTCTTGACAATCCCTTGAACCTATACTTCTCTCGAGTTGAGATGAAAGGCATATCAGCTAACTCGTTGCTGTGCATACTGCAGAAGCACACAGTGATTAGTTACAACTATCCAGCGAAAGGACTTGACGAGCAATCTAAATAGAAGATACCGTATTGGTGTAGCAGAGATTACAGAATCATTCTTTTCCAGTATGACGGGATAGAAGCCACTAAAGTTCATTCTCGCCAAGTTTGAGCTGCAAATACAGAAAATCATAAATGTGAGATGAGTATTTCTCTGCAACTATGAGCAAGGAATTGGTAATCGGAAATCGGAAATCGGAAATCGATCTTACCCTCTACTATAGACCACACTTTCTAAGACGTTTATTTTAGTGTGGCCGTCAATGTTGGTCTTAAAACTTCCATTCAGAAGCTCACAAGCCAATGCTACTTTAGTGTTGCATTCCATTCTTGTGTGGTCATCATCAGTCTCAGCTGCTTCCATTCGCCGGATCAGAGTCCAAGTGTAGCCTTCTGTATTCATGTTCTTAACTCCAATTATGCTCCTAATCTTGTCAGCAACCTCAAGGATAACTCAAGTTTAGTTCTCAAATCCTGATTTCATCGTACTTCTTAACAATCAATCAACAAAAGGAATTTGCCTAGATAACATATTGAATTTTTAATTCCAGCAATGATTTAGAAGAAAACAAAGGAAGTAAATAGTTCAAGATTATGAAGAAATACCTCTCTGCAAGTAGACCTGCAAAACAGGCCCAACCCAGTTTTATTAAGATCTATGTTCTCTCGTTTGCCAAAACAGTCCCAGCGGTGTGAAAAAAAAATGCAATAAGATCCATAAATTGGCATGAGTAATTTCTTATCAGGCATCAAATTATACAACAAACAGAAAATCATAATAATAAATAAATGTCAAAAGGGATACTGAAGATAATGATAACATTGGATACATGATTTGCCACATTGAGTACATGTTAGCTTCTCATATCTGCAACCTTCACCACAGTACTTGCACTTGCACTAAGGGCAATACCACCTCTCTTCCCCTGGCATTCTCTGCAATCAAAATTCAAAGAATTTCTGATGCATAACACATATATAATATAAACGAAAAAAGAAGAAAAGGAAAAATTTACCTCCAATTCAGTGCAGGAAAGGTGAAAGGTAGAAGGGTAATCATCACAACAAATAAGATCTCCACCATCAGAACATATTTGGCTAGTATCATCATTACTGATGGTGGGGGATCCCATCGGGGTAGGAGGTCTTCAAGCGCTTGGGGCCCTTGTCTCGCATACCCGATGGTGGGGGATCCGATCGAGGAGAAGGATTCGATCGGATTTTGCATATATTGTCTGTTTTGGGCCGGAGCCCTCACAGTTTTGTTTCTGGGGACCTGCCTCAAAAGGCCTATGGTGGGTGTAAGAACTATTCTCACTCCCAGCTGAGTTCTTTCGTAGCTTAGTGGTAGAGCACCACATATTGTCCTCTTTGGGAGTTATCGCTGTGGGAGTTACCCTCAAGGATTTGTTTATCTTAGGGAGAAGGTCTATGGTGGGTGTAAGAACCATTCTCACTCCCAGCTGAGTGCTTTCGTAGCTCAGTGGTAGAGCACCACATATTGTCCTCTTTGGGAGTTATCGCTGTGGGAGTTACCCTCAAGGTTTTGTTTATCTCATGAATGACCGGATTCTAGCAAGTGTACTAGATCGGCTAGTAATATAGGAAAATATAGATTAAAACCCCAAAATATCGTACCCAAGGGAACATGGATTGCTAAGGATAATACCTATATATGAATTAAATTAATCCGATATTGTTTCTCATATGTTTTTGATTTGAAAGCAAAAATTAAACAAAACAAAAGCTAAAACATGAATTAAAAACAGAGCAATAACTGAAATTCTCTTGCTAAAGAAACTATCCATCTTAACTTTCATTGTAATGACTTAAATTCAATATAAACACCAGTGATTATGGAAAAACTAGTAATAAATCAATATATCTTTATTCAAATATATCATTCTTAGTATTAAACTCATAGACAAATCTAATACTTAGCATGAAAATCTAGTTTTAACTTCCTAAATATTTATTGAAGCCTCTCTCAAGTGATTCAACTTCAATTCATTCTTAGTTCCTCCTCTCTTAGTATTAATCAATAAAATTCACACATAATCATCTCATATTTCGGATAATAATCATGCATAAACATTAAAGAGTTAATCTAAGAACATGCAAATCATTAACTATATCAAAACCAATTTTTAGTTATTTATTCAATAAACCAACAATCAATCTCAACACAATCAAAGATAAGAATATGCTTAAAACCAAGAAATAATCAACCGATATTGAAATTAAGCTCAAAACAAAGTCATAACAATGAAAATTTAAGATTTCAAGAATCCATTAACAAAAGAAGGAAAATTACTTCCTAAACATATTTAAAAACTAAAGACAAAGTTGAAGAAAAATAATGAAAACATAAAAACAACGTAAAATAACTAAACCTAATTCTAAGATTTCTTTAATTGATTTTAATTCTTCCATTTTTCTGGTGTTTCAGACTGCTATTTATAGGCAAAAGATGTCGTGGATTCCTTCTCAAACTCTTAGAATCAAATAGGAAGTAATTTCTGCCCAAAATAGGAAGTTTGAGAATCCTTCGCGAAGTGGGAATTGCCATCACGTGGCCATGTGTTCCCTAGTGTAAATTCAAACGTGGCCATGTGTTGCATTTGGTCTTTCTCACACGTGGCCACGTGATTTCCTCCTTTGTTTCACACGTGGTCACGTGTCCTTACTTCATTCTTAAAAAAACTCTTTCACATAGCCACGTCTCCTTCTTCATTCATTTTCACGTGGCCATGCATCGATCTTCTGGACCTCACGATCACTTTCTCGCATAAATTTTCCATATTTGCATTTTTGGCCCAAATCTTTGCCTTTTTTACAATTAAGTCCTTTTTCTTGCAAATTAACCCTGAAAACACCAAAATTTATAATTAATTCTAAAAACATAAACTAATAAATTAAACTCAAATTAAACCTAATTAACATAAAATTAACCTAATTAAACACCTAAAAACAATATATAAATGACCATTATCAAAGCCTATGCAGGGAGATGAGCTGGCAGGTCTTATAAGGACCATTTTCAACTCATCTCCAACCAATATGAGATAACGGATGTTATCATTATTCCTCATTCCGAGAGGTTTATGAGAGTAGAGGTCGTCGACTGTGCCTGATCTCATTCCTCCCTCGCTCTCAACGAAAGTACCAAATGATGGATCACTCACTCACTGATCGGGTAGGAGGTCTTTAGGTGCTTGGGGCTCTCATCTCGTATGCCCGATGGTGGGGGATCCGGTCGAGGAGGAGGATTCGATCGAATTCTGCATATATTGTCCGCTTTGGGCTGGAACCCTCACGGTTTTGTTTTTGGGGACCTGCCCCAAAAGGCCTATGTAGGGAGATGAACTGGCAGGCCTTATAAGGATCATTTCCAACTCATCTCCAACCGATGTGGGATAACGGATGTTATCAATTACCATCACCTACATTAGGTTTAGGAACCACAACATTGTATTAGCTGCATCCTTTTCTTTCTTCCTTGTTCCAGATCCAATGCTTTAACATTGATTTATTACTACTAATCACTATTATATTCTCATAAGGCCTTTGTGACAAACTCCCACCATGAATCGCAAGTTCCATTAAATTCACACCAATTCTGCAACATCTACACTCCACACAATCCCGTCTCACAATTTCCTCTTTGCTCCCACATTTCACTCTCTCATTTTCAATCAATTCTCCTTTCTTTGTAAGCCATGAGAGTATTGTTTTCTCATCTTCTGCTACTTGCCTAGAACAAGGAGGAGAGGAAGAGGTGCTACATTCTTGATTTGATGAATTGCAACTTAGTTATCTAAATTTTCTAGGGTTTTTTCCTATTCTTCTCAGACACCTACCTCTTCTTCTTGGATTGATATTTCCATCTTCTGTTATTTCTTCTTTCTTGTTCTTGTGCGAGTATAATCTGGGTCTGAGAATGTACAGTCATCTTCTTGGTCGTGATCATCTTCATTATCACTGTAACAGTAACTTAAACCCAACCCATTATTGTGTTTTCTTTCTCTGAATTCATATGTCATTATAGATGTTCTGAAAGAAAATGTCTGAAATAGGAAAAGGGAAATGTTAGAAAGGAAAATTTAGTTGCTTTTCTGTGTGCAAATAAAGAAAATTTGTGAAACAGATAATGAAATTTGATATTTGTTTCCACTTTTGCTAATCTTTGATTTTGTTAATGTTGTTGATGATGGTGTGTTTATGTCATTTATCACTGAAGCATAATAGGAAGAAAATAGGTCAGTTCTTTCTCTTATTTAGCAAAAATTGGGATCAATTTCATCAATGATCATTGAACTTACGTCTAATTGTCCAAAAGTAAATGATTTATTTTTCGTGACTTAAATATCGCTGAACTTATCACTTTTTTGCAAAAAAAAGTCATTTTGATTGGTTTTCGACGGTAATTCTTGTCGAAATATTGATGTGGCGCATCATGTCATATGCCTGGATACATGTGACACGATACGTCGACAACCACATCATTGGAAGAGGTCACGTGTGTCTAGATATATGATATGATGTGCTGACATGTCATGTGATATGGTCTCTTCCAGTGACGTGACTGCTGATGTATCATGCTACGTGTATTCATGCATATGACGTGGCGTGCCACATCAGCATTTTAGCAGGGATTATCGTAAAAAACCGGTCAAGATAACTTTTCTGTAAAAATATGATAAATTCAGTGATATTTAAGTCACGAAAAATAAGTCAGTTACTTTTGAACGATTAGGCGTAAGTCTAATGACCATGAATAAAATTAACTCGCAAAAATTGCATCTTAATTACTTGTTTAATTAGACCTTGTAAATCTCAATTTTATTATTTAGCCATTTAACTAAATATTTATTCAATTGGAACCTTTAGCTCTCAATTCCATTATAATTTAGTCTTTCAACTCAAGATTTACAATGTGATGGTTTATATAATTAGATAGAGTTGAATTTCTAAATATAATAGATATATATCTATTAAAATGTGATTGCATCCCTGTATATTAAATGCAAATTGAACAAGATTTAGTATTGTTGGACTAACTTACGAGGAATGTGAGAGTTAGAAGGATTCGATTGATTTTTTTTTTCAATTGAAGAGGTAATTACATATCTTTATAAATACATTGGCTAAAAGATTAATTTCACCTTATTTATTTATTCACATGCGAAAACTTGCATATAGCTCAATGTTAATTTTTCACCGTTACGAATAGTAGGTTTCAGTTTCTTTTGCTTCTTGAAGAATATCATTATTTTGTTTAGAGACTTTATATCTCATTAATTATTTAGTGAAAAATATTTATCTATAGAATATGATATCTCCATTATTGCCTGTGATAATTATTATTGAGCATTTAGTATTTATTGCTATTTATAATAGAAAGTAGGTTTATTGTTGGATTGTATTTATCGATTTTTTTTTCTTGAAAATTATCATTCTAATACAATGATATAATTAATATCAAATCATAATATGAGGTTGCAATTATATTTAACTTTTTTTAAAAGAAAAAACAATATATCTTTTAATTTTAAATATCAACCGATAGAGCTTTATTGAATAAAGTTTTAATTAAGTATCTTATATGTGACACTCATGTAGGTTATATGTAAGATATACAGTATAATTAATAAATTTGTTTGACATGGAAAAATACAAGATAATATAAAGAAAATATTTAGCATACACTTCATAAACTTTTATATATATTGTGCGATGAAAATGCAAAGGTGTTGATTGATTTTTTTTTTCTTTTTTGAAATTTCATATATAAATTCGTTTTGAAAATAACATATAATTAAGGAAAAAAAATGAAGGGTAAAAGCAATACTGCTAGAATGACAATAAAAAAAAAAAAAAAAACATAAATCATAGCATGATATTGATGCACAAACCAAGAGAATTTTCGTTTGGTGTCAATTAAAAAATTGGAAAATTAAAAATATCAATCCACCTATTCTCTTCCTAATAATAATCGTCATATGACTCAAATTATCATTAATAGGGAATCTTATATTTAATTACTTGAATGACTGAAAAGTAAATCAATATTATTTCTTCAATAATTAAAAATAGATTAAAATTAATTTTTATGATATAAACTATCGATTGGAGAATCGAGTATGAATGCGTAGCATAAAAATTACATGTAATGTGATCTAAACATGTCTATTTTCAACTAGTTCATTCTATAAACTTAATGAGATCAATGCATAACTGAATCAAAGTGAGAATAACTCAACTTCATTTCTACAGAAAATGTAGATAAACCAAAAATTAAAAATGTGTATATAATAAGAAAGTAAGATTACAAACTCTCACTAAAATTAAATATCCTCAAAAGACAAGACACCCATATGAGCAGTATGCTCATTAGTAAGCGGATCCGCAACTATAAAGTTTGTACCAATATGCTCAATTGCATTGTTATTAAACTTGGGTTGACTCAAATGGTCGGACCGGTTAGACCGTGACTTGGCATACAATCCGAGTCGATTCAACATGAAAATCGAAAAGCGTAAAAACTCGGATTGATTCGGAAAAAATCGAATTGAATCGAAACTCGATGACTAGGACTAGATTCTGGTTCAACCAAAAAATTATGCATTTTGAGAAATCAAACCCTAAATCCCTAAATTCATGTGAATGGATTTTAATGGCGGGAGAATTTTCCTAGTAGCAACTGCCTGAACGCTGTCCTCTCCTTGCGCGTTACTTATATAGATATTTTCCCTTTAAACTTGACTAGTACGTAATTCAACTTTATAAATTTTTTTCTAGAATAAGTAGCCATGCCTCATTTGATAATCCTATTTTTCATATTATCTGAACTAGTTTTTAGAGCATATTTATGTACTGTATGTAAAATTGTGAATGAGAAGAAGATACACGCAAAACAATTAAAATTACTATTAATTTTTTCTAATATTATTTATTTTGAAAATATTATGGATTAATTTGTAATTATTTTTAACTAATTGTCTGGCCACACTTGTGCAATTGCGAAAAAATATATTGATGATTATATTGTAAAGTATAATGTTATTGGAAGGAAATCATAATATTTAAAATCCTCAAATATTAGAATATAATATTAAAATAAAAATAAGAAAATCTTTTAATATTACAATTAATTAGTTGAATGAGATAATATAAACGAAATCATCTAATGCGTGTACATTTAAATTATCCGATCGCGAGAATAATAGATCATAAAAAACATGCAAAAATGAATCACTATGAAAGTCCTAAAAAAGTGTGGCAATGTCTTCCAGAGTGAACATTCTTCGATCTTAGATAACAATAATATTAATAATCATAATTTTAACACCAGTTATGTTCCATATGAATTTTACACAAATGCCAACAGAAAAAAGGAACTATTTTTTCAAAATTGCAACCAATATTTTTCATCTCTTCAAATACTAACTTTTTCAATTTTTAATTTAAAAATTATATATGTTATACCCACAGTATACAATTGATATATAAGTAACATACAAATTATTTTAGAAACACAACTAACTTTGTTGGTCTTAATATTTTTACATTGATATTTATTAATTAATAAAATTTTCAATATATTTTGATATATCATATTTTTATTTTTTTATAAATAATTATATTTAATAAAAACTCTGAGTCAACCCGATCCAACCAATTGACTCTTGACTCAGTTGGTAGACCAAGTCGATCTCCGAGCCGCTTCCAAAAACATTGCTCAATAGATACCTGTCCAATTTGAACTTTTTCTTTAACAACCAAGAATTTAATGTTTATATGCTTTGACTTACTCGAACTCTTGTTGTTATTGGAATACAAGAATGTTGACTTATTGTCACAAAAGATCTTAAGTGGTCTTTCAATTCCATTAACAATTCGCAATCCAATAATAAAATTGCACAGCCATATTGCTTGATTTGATGTCTCATAGCATGATATGAACTCTGCTGCCATGGTAGAAGAGGCTATAAGAGATTGCTTAGCACTCTTCCAAGAGATAGCCCTTCCAACAAGAAAAAAATATAGCCTGATGTAGATTTCATGCTAACTTGGCACCTAGCAAAATCGAAATCTGAATACCCAATGATCTCTAACTTCTCCGATCTCCTGTAAGTGAGTACGAAATGTTTTGTTCTTTGAAGATATCGCATGACTCGTTTAGCTGCTTTCTAATGATCCATTCCTGGATTGTTTAAGTATCTTCCTAATACTCCAACTATGTACGCAATATCCGGACGCGTACAAACTTGAGCATGCATTAGACTTCCTATTGCTGATGCATAAGGAATCTTTTGCATTTTTGTTTCCTCAAAAGCATTTTTGGGGTACTGTTGAAGACTAAACTTGTCTCCTTTAGCCACAGGGGTATTTCCTGGTTTACAATCTTGCATGCCATATCTTTTAAGAACCTTTTCGATATAAGCCTTTTGTGATAATCCAAGGGTACCTCGAGAGCGATCTCGATGTATTTGGATCCCTATTACAATTTGCATCTCCAAGATCCTTCATCTCAAAATTCATAGCTAGAAATCTCTTGGTTTCATGCAACAAACCTATATCATTGCTGGCAAGCAATATGTCATCAACATATAAAACTAGAAAAATATGCTTACTCCCACTAAATTTGTGATATACACAACCATCAACCAAATTCATCTCAAAACCATAAGAGATAATAATCTGATGAAATTTGTAATACCACTGACGAGACGCTTGGTTAAGCTTATAGATGGATTTCTTCAATTTGCAAACGATTGACTTTGCATTTTTTGATATATAGTTTTCTGGTTGCACCATATAAATTGTTTCACCAATGTCACAATTGAGAAATGCAGTCTTGATATCCATCTGATGTAGCTCAAGATCAAAATGTGCTACTAATGCCATTTTAATATGAAAAGAGTCTTTCGATGAAACTGGAGAGAAAGTCTCTTTATAATCAATGTCTTCTTTCTGTGTAAAGCCTTTAGCGACAAGACATGCTTTGTACCTCTCCACATTGCCTTTTGCATCCCTTTTGGTTTTAAAAATTCATTTACAACTAATGGATTTTGCACCTTCAGGCAATGAAACAAGATCCCATACGTCATTATCTTTCATAAACTTAATCTCCTCATTCATGGCATCTATCCACTTTTGAGAGTTAGAACTTTCCATTGCTTGATGAAAATTGACTGGATCATTTTCCATTACTCCAAGGTCAAAATTGTATTCTTGGAGAAATATAACATAGTCATCTAAAATTGCACTTCTCCTTTCTTTAGTGGATCTCCTTAATGGTAATGGTTCTTGAGGCTGTAGAGTTTATTCTTCAAGAACATCTCCTTAAGACTGAATGGGAGGATCAATGACATTGTCTTGATCTAGAATTACATCATGAACAATGTCCGGTATAATAATATATTTTTGATTATTGTCCATAGCAATTAAAGAAATATCAACATATTCCTCTTCAAAGACAAAGTCCTTAACTCTTTCTCCCCCCCCCCAAACTTAACATCCTCAAAGAACTGAGTATTACCTATCTCAAAAATAAGCCTACTTGTGGGATCATAAAATTTTTAACCCCTAGATCGTTCAGAGTATCCAATAAAATAACAACTAATAGTCCTAGAGTCCAATTTCTTTTCATTTGGCCTATAAGGCCTTGCCTCAGCTGGACATCCCTAAATATGAAGATGCTTTAGACTAGG
The DNA here is from genome assembly GCA_037975025.1 of Excoecaria agallocha. NCBI lineage: Eukaryota > Viridiplantae > Streptophyta > Magnoliopsida > Malpighiales > Euphorbiaceae > Excoecaria > Excoecaria agallocha. Next base: position 2,003,106 of record CM075810.1, on the reverse strand, counting down.
CTTTTTACCTATCCAAAGTTCGTAAGGGGTTTTACCAGTTGCCTTTCTTGGTACCCTATTGAGTATATAAGCTGCAGTCTTTAATACCTCTCCCTAAAGTGACTCAAGTAAGGTAGAGTGACTTATCATACTTCTTACCATATCTAAAAATGTTATATTTCGTCTTTTAGCAACATCATTCATATTGGGTGAACCCGGCATGGTGTACTGTGGTATGATACCGCTTTCCTCTAGAAATCTAGCAAATGGATCTGGATGTTGTTCACCTAAACCATCATATCTACCATAGTATTCACCACCACAGTCAGATATAATATTTTTAATACCTTTATTGAGTTGATTTTCAACTTCAGCTTTAAAACGTTTGAACATATCCAGTGATTGAAATTTCTCATGAATAAGATAAAGATAGCCATATTGACTGAGATTATCTATGAACGTTATGAAGTATGTTTGGCCATTCCAAGAAGCTAGAGGAAATGACCCACAAATATTTGTATGTATTAGTTTTAAGATATCTATTTTTTTATTGACATCAAATCTCCTGACATTCGTTTATTTTCCCTTCATACAATTCACACACATGTTAAAATTTGAAAAGTCAAGGGGATCGATAATACTATTAGACACAAGTCTCTCAATTCCCTTTTTAGAGATATGACCTAATCTCTTGTGCCATAATGAAGCTGAATTCTCAATAGTTAATTTACGCTTTTTACATATTGAATGAACATACAAGAATTCATTAAATGAAGCAATTGTATCAATTAAATATAGATTATCATAACCTGATAAAGAACTAGATCTAACCAAACATGAATTTTGAAAAAGACTAAATTTTCCATTTCCAAATGAACAATAATATCCAAATTTGTCCAATGCTGAAACAGAAATTAAATTTCACCTAAAAGATGGTACAAAAAAAGTCTCAAATAAATCCAAATAGAAATCAGTTCTTAATAATAATATAAAGTTTCAATTGCTTCAACTTACACTGATTTGCCATCACCAACATAAATGTATCTCTCACCATCGTTAGGCTTTCGGCAATTCAGGCAACCCTACATGGATACACTAATGTGAGTTGTTGCACCTGAATCAATCCACCAAGTGTGTCTAGGTACTGAAGCCAAATTAACTTCAAAACAAACAAAGTTGAGAAGCATACCTTTCTTAGCACGCCAAGTGTGATAGTTGGTACATTGCTTCTTCTGGTATCCTGCAGCTCCACAAAAGAAATAACCATCTTTAGTTTGTTCTTTAGGTTGTTTCTTGTGTGGTGCTGTTAACGCAGCTTCCTTATTCTTCATTTTCTTATTCTCTTTCTTCTTATCCTTTGAGGTGGAGACCAAATGAATACTCGGTGTCTTTTCTTGCTTTAATCTATCATCTTCCTGAACACAGTGAGAGATGAGCTCATTAAGGGTTCATTAGTCCCTTTGACAGTTGTAGCTCACCTTAATTTGACCAAATTATGCAAGAAGAGAGATCAAAACCAAATGCACTAACAAGTCTTCAGATAAATCCAACTTGAGTGCCCTTAAACTTGAAGCAAGATTAGACATTTTCATAATGTTTTTCCTTATATTTTCTTTGCCTGTATATCTCATAGAGATGAGTTTTGCTAAGATTGTACTTGTTTCAACCTTTCATTCTTAGAAAATCTCTTCTCAAGGTCCTCAAGGAAAACTTTAGCTGTTTCCACTTAATCGGACATCGTGTCCCTAAAAGCTTCAGGAATGACACGCTTAATGACCATAAGACTTATGCGATTAGACCTTTCCCACTTTTTCATCTCCCTCTTTTGTTCAGAGGTACTCTCATCAGTGAGATCAACAAGTTTGGATTCCCTTAGTGCAAGGTTTAGGTTCATAGCTCCGAGAGTGATTAATACACTCTCTTGTCATGCCTTAAAATTCGTGCCAGTCAGCATAGGAATGGAGTTTATACTAACAGTAATATTAGCAGCAGAAGCAGAAATTGAATATAGAACAAATCATATAAAATCAACTCACATAAGTATCAAAATAATACCAAAATTGAATAACAAATTTAAATATAGTTAAACCCCATCTTAAGACATCTGACACTCCATTAACATTTTATCTTTGGACAAAATATTAACTTGTAAGTGATATCTTGATGTAGCAATTAAACAAAAATAATAAAATAACATGTCAAATAATAATTTTTCCTTTGGACCGATTTATTATACACATATAAGACCAAATAATCATAACGTGCTAATTGCAACGAATGTATATGTAATTATATTAAACATTAACTTTCCTTTGGGCCAATTAACATTTATGTAATTACATACGCACAATCAATTATATATTATGAAATAAATTAATTGATTTTCATAGAGGTTACTTTGACAACATATTGGTCCGATTAACCCATCTCAACATATATATAGCCATACTGTAATTTAAATTTAAATTTCATAAAATTTAAAATTGAAATTAAGAATAAAATGTCTTAATATTAAATTATTTATGTATACTGGCAGAAATTTAATATATATATATATATATAAAGAGAAAAATAGGGGCTGCATAATTGCTTCAAAAGAAAACAACAAGAAATGATGAAATAATTGATACGAAACAAGTAACTCTTTGCAACCTCAATCAATACACACACACACGATAGAACAAAAAAACCAAAGCCACAAAATGCCAAAATCATAAAGCCAAAAACCATTATCAGCAACCTCAATCAATATATATATATATAACCCAAAGCCACAACATGCCAAAACCATAAAGCAGATAGTCATAAAGGCAAACAAACAATTAAACCAAAATAAATAACTATTGCGGAAGAGGATTATCAATCAAGGCAACGATTTCATAAAATCGGCGCTTAAATCATGGTACCCACAAAACACAAAATAAACTGAATCAAAAAATAAAAAAATGCCGTATCCTCGCAAACTGCCGCAAATCCAAAAAAAAAAAAAAAATATTGTCGCAACCTTCATTATGCCGCAAATCATCAATTCAATTAACCTGAAAATAATACACCATGAAATTTAGGCTCTGATACCAAATATAAAAAATCCTAAAATTCATCTAAGTAATAATAATTATGTTAAATAATAAAAAAAATAAAATTTATAATGAAAGCGTACCTGAATTTATGATTTCAATTGAATTATCAAAATTTTACCGCAAATGATCTTTCAAATTGATAGGTAAGGAAAAAATATGTCTTCTGTCGATTGAAATAAAAGAATAACTCTCTGTTTTTATAATTTAGAAATCATAACCCTTTTATATAAAAAAATTTTTCTTTATTTTTAATTTAATCCATCATAAAATTAAAAGTTATAAAAGAGTATCTATACATTTAATCTATACTTATAATATTATTATTATAATTTACTTTAATTTTTATTAAATTAGATTATTTTAATATTTAGGTCAAGTCTTTTAAACGATAGTTATGATATATAATTTTATATATATATATATATATATATTTATATTGTATTTGTCCATAAATCCTAACAGAGAACTTCTGTTTTATTTCTTCTGACAGAGCCTCCTCACATCAAAAACTGGTTTTGTAGCTATGTGTATGAATCTTTTGTGCTTGATGCGGTAGATCCTAAAGGATCAGTACTTGAAGAAAGAGGAGGTGAGAAAGAAGGATTTGCTTTGGGAGGATGTGAAAGAAAAGGGATAGACAGTCTTGATGAGTCTTGGAAATCTCGGAACAGGAATGAATTGTGGATGCTGGTGGTGAAAAGCTGTGGTTTAATGGGCTTGTTAAGTGTGGAAATTCATTGGAAGATACATATGCAAATGAGCCTTCAAATGAGGTGCTTCTGCTCGATCAATCATTTGTACTTGCTGGAGTCTATTATAAGTGTGCTCCTGCCTGTGCTTGTTGAGCAACACATTGTATATATTGATTTCTTTTACTCATTCTGAAATTACTATCAGTTTAAGAGTTCGAAGTTGATGATTTCCTGTCTCTTAAACATTCTCACGTTGCAGATTCCAGATTCTTCGCAGACATCTTCAACTTTTTCTGGTTAGTAATTAGTAGCAGTTAAAAAAAATTCTTGCTGGTAGTTGGCACTTGGGGGAATTTTGATTTTTTTTTTTTTTTTTTTGTTGAGCAACTCTTTTGTGTTGAAACCAGTTCATGTGTTTTATATTTTATGTTCTATCAGAGCCACCATATATCAGAAACTGGCTCTTTAGCTATGCGTATAAATCTCCTCCAGAAAGCAATGTATTTTCTGATAAAGAAACTGAATGCGAGGAAGATGATTTTGCTAATCAACACAACGGGAAAGAAAGTAACTCATGGGAATTTGGACAAACAAAAATCACAGATGAATTGGTTATTGATGAGAAAGTAAGCGCAAATGGAATTTTGGGGGTCAAGGACTCCTTATTAAGAGATGATGAACAAGAAAAGCAGTTAATTTTGGTTGTTAGATTTCTGCAGAATATTTTTGTTAAGAATATAATTAACCTCTATGACATGTTAATATAAGTTCTCCCTTGATGAGTTTGCTTTTTCTATCTCAAAGGATTTTATTTTTCTATTTTAAAGTTCCTATTCTTCCCATATTTTTTGATTTGTCCTACAAAGTTGTTATCTGGTTGTAGTCCTGTGCACTTTTTCTAATTTGCTTTTCTCATCTCTTGGTTTCAGAGCTAGCAAGTTCGCTCCTAGTGCAGCTGATATCAACATTAGAGTCCCTGTAAATTTAATTTACAATTTTTGTGCACCTTTTTCTGCATCGTTGCCAGTTGATGATGTAGTCATCATAAGCAGATATGAGAAATTCATCTCATTCGAAGACTTCGTTGATTAATAGAAATTTAATCAATTTTGCTATGTTGATGCGTTTTATAATTTTTTTTTCTCCCGTTTGGAAGTTACATCATGTTTGTAAATCATGATATGATCAATACTTCACTCCTCTGGGTTTACTTCTGCACTGTGGTCAATCGCGTGCTTTATTGCTCTACGGTGATTGGATTTGCAGGCGCGCAAGTTGATGACTGCATCTGAAGTGCAATCTTTTGTCAACTCATTGAGATCCACATTCACATTTATAGAGGTGGGTTTTCAACTCCCACTATGCAATGATTTATATTTTTCTGATGGCTGTAGTTATTTATATGGCTTCTGCTTGAATAATGGACCACATTGGCATATATGTTTGAAAACTGTAAATAGTTTTAGATTTTGTATTGAATTCCATGTATAATATGCTCTCGTGGACATAAAAGCATTTCTTGCTGAGCATATTGTCTCTAATTAGGCATGGAATTTAAAAGCTCTTTGAATACAGCCATTTCATTCTTGCTCAAAATTTGGATTTAACTCGACTAATCCGACATTAACAGTTCAAAGATGGTACATAGTCATCGATGTCTCTTTTTCTTTATTTTCACTTTATTCCACATTCATTTAGGCTTCTATGGCTGCATTTCTTGTTAGATGTTCTCATATCAGTACATTTTGTCATGATTTCTATCTCATGTTTGCTATAGGAACTTTGTATTCCCACTATTGCTGTTATTGAAGGAGCCGCATTGGGTGGTGGACTGGAAATGGCTTTATCATGTGATCTTTGGATATGTGGTAGCTCCAGATCGTATTAACAAATGATATTGCTTTATTTTTAGCTTGGTGGATTATAACTGTGTCCTGCAACAAATGATTCAGGAGTAGATGCAGTATTGGGCTTGCCAGAAACAGGGCTTGCCATTATACCTGGGTATGTATCTGTAGTTCCCTATTTGGGATTCTGATTTTCTGCATTTTTATTTGACCACAAATGTGTTTAACAACTTGTTCAGACTTATCCAGCCAAAGATTGGTTTAGCACTTGATTTCTGTGTGCTCGAAAACCTCTTTTTTTATTTTTTATTTTTTTGTTGTTGTTTAACTTACTCAGTCCAAGATCATCCAGCTGCTTATGGAATATTGGTTCTAACAGGGCAGGTGGGACAACACGACTTCCTAGATTGGTTGGAAAATCTGTGGCAAAGGAACTTATATTTACTGGTCTCAGGATTGGTGGTAGAGAGGCCATGTCAATGGGTAATTAATTGGAATCTGTTTTAACATTTTTTCAAATTTTTTTCCTAGTACATATTTAGCTCCATATACTTGCCATTTCTTGCCTCGCTGTTCTTGTATTCATCTTTTGCCACTTAGACATCCGTATTCATGTCAAAGAGCATAACTAAATAGTTGTACTCAAAAGTTGCTCTCCATTTAGACACCCTACATTGACATTGGGTGTCAAGATACTCCACAATAGCATGGAGTGTTTATATGTAACATAAATTTCGAGTTCTATGTGTTGGCATAAACAAAAATGTGGTAGAGGTGTGTGATTGAACAAAAAATGATGCTTGCAAGGGTTCTATAAATGATTAGGTAGTCTTTATTTATTTTAATCCATATGCGGCAATGACTGTGTGCCATGCTTCAGGCCTTATTAATTACTTTGTGGCTGCTGTTGAAGCTCGGTTAAAGGCTCTTGAAGTAGCTCGAGAAATTAATCAGAAGGTACAATTTACTGGGTCTTGATGTCTATATAACTTATTCTCATCAACTAAATAATACCTGGAAGTCATATTTCACTGTGAAACAAACAGTATTTGCCCTTAGCTTCTGCTGATTCATATCAATTTGTGCTCCTGACAGGGTCCAATATTCGGTATCAGCTCTGGAATTCGAAGAAGAGTGTTATGAACTGCTTTTGGACACAAAAGATCGCTTGGAGGGCTTAGCAGCATTTGTTGAAAGGCGGAAACCAATGTATAGAGGGGAATACACAGAACAACTTGATACTAACAAGCTGTTGTCTGCAAAGTTGATAGAAGACAGAAAATAAGGTATATGGAAATTATGATGCCAAGAAGGATGCTGATCCCGAGAACTAAGAACTTTGCATGTTAGAAATAATTCAATTTGTATGTTGTTGGATTACAATTTATCATTTATTTTGCAATCAGTTTGATGGTATATTTTTATTTGTGTCACGGGAGATCAGTTTCCCAACTTGCAGAAAGCATGAATAAAAGTTACCTTAAATTGGTGTTCTGGGTGTTGTATTCTTGATAATCCATACTTGTAAACATTGGCTAATCTTTGGAAGATGGACCCCAACTTTTAAGCTTCAAATCTAGATCGTTATCATGATCATGGTATGCTGTAAATTCAATTTCCTTGATCAGGAAAATAAGTATCTTGTTGCGTATTTACAAATTCTTTCATCTTTTGGAAATTATTTACATCTAGGAATGTTCATCTATGTTATTATGAAAGTAAACTGAATTGGAAACTAGGATTTAAGTTGACACTTAACTTTTATTGTTAATGAATTCTATGTTTCAGAAGGATAAAGAAAACACTTAAAATTGAATTCGAACTAAAGCATTAATTCAAGCATTTTGAAGTAATTCAAACTAAAACTTTACTATTGTTGTTTTTCTAACTCGAAGAGTGGAATTTGAGTTTCAGAAGATAGTAATTGCAAAGTAGTCATAATCCCATGACTCACAGGAAGTTTTTTTTCTCAGTAGTAAATACTTTCTATATTCAAGTCTGCGATTACTTGAATACATTTTTCGTACAGGTCTTGGCAAGAGAAGATATAAATAAATCGTAAATTGTAATGTGTAATACATTATCTTGAAGTTTTATTCATTGGCCCTAAAATCAATTGCAAACTGTCAGATATGTCTTATTTAGAGGACTTGCCATGATAAGGTGCAAGTATAGGCCAAGTCTAAGGTGTAGTTACTTTTCTGCAAATGAAGGTATTTTTGCTCTGCGGTTTGTTTCATTTTTTAATATGAGGTTCACAGTAAGAGTCACGTAGACACCTTCCAAAAATGATCAAATCCCGGCTAGAATTCTGAAACTGCCATAGCATACATGGTTTGCTTGTTTCCCAGTTACCATAACCAAGTCTTGAGTGTGCTGTACTTTTAATGTTTATCCTTGGTCTCTGCTCTACATTCATATTCCTTTCTTCCTTGTTTCTGCAGGATTGTAGCCCAAAAGTGATCAATGGAGACAGAGAGGAATTTGAATTTCAGGCTAAACATAATGCAAAGTTCAAATTTGACTATTATTGCAGCAAATCAACAGTATCGATCCATGGGAGAGTGTTTTACATGATAGATGTGCAACGTGTTAGTATTGGAAGTTATGGTTGTAATTGGAATAGAGACATGAGAATTGATATTTGGAAGAACGCTAACAATGATTTAGAGGTCGAAGAAATGGAAGAAGAGGAGGAGACTGATAAGGAAGTTAAGCTTTTTGGTGTTCAGATTGGCAAAGGAAGAAGAGTAGATCATAAGAGGAAAAGGGCTAACGAGGAACAACAATGACTAGTATTTGGAAGGTTTTTTCTTTTTAAATATTTGTTTCTGCAGTTTCTCTGATTTTGAGTTCATCGTTATAATGATCTTTTGATCATGATTCTGATTGTTTTAACATTTCAGGTGCAAGTAATTAGCAATTTATATGAAACTTTAGCTCTTTCCCATTTATGATCTTCATCGGATTATTGGTTAGTTGAACAGCAGGATACAAAAACTCGAAGAGTAATAAGAAAACAATTGTGTCATCAGCAATTTATATGTGTCACGTTAGCAGCTAAACATGATTTTTATCTCTTTTATACAAAAAGAAAAATGAAAAAAAAAAAATCTGCCGTTTTAGATGATAGCGGAATGTTTTCACTGTCGTTTAATGCTAGAAAGTGGAAACACCTCTCTGTATTCCAATCTGGCCGTTTGAAATGCATTCACTTAAAGGACAGCCGTCGGATAAGATTTTGGGGTAAGAAAGAAACGACATCGCAGTTTGTGACGATTGGAGAACTTTTTGCAGTATAAAAGCCCACCCAAAACCATTTTTATGCAAAACCAGACGGTATAAATTCTTCTGCGTGATTTTCAATCCCTGGGTTGGTTTTTGAGTATACATCGATCTTAGTAAAGCACATATATTGATCTTAGTAAAGCACAAAATGGCAACTATCGATGAGAGCCCCTCTTCTAAGCGTTGGCTTCCTCTTGAAGCTAATCCAGATGTTATGAATCAGGTTCCTACCTCAAATTACTCTCCCTTTTTTTTTTTTTTAATTTCTCCTTCCATTTTATCTGTTTGATCAAATTATGAACAGGTGAACAATTTTATTCATTTTTTTTCTACTTCGATGTCCATTCTAACGAACTTTTTTTTATTATTATCATTATTTTTAAACGCCATATGTTTGGCTGCTTAGATAATTTTGAGTGGAAAACGAAAATGGAAAAGGAAATCAGTTAGCTTTAAATTAAGTTTCATAAAATTTAGCTGATTTTAATCCCACATAAAAATGGATATTTTGTTGCATAGTTGAAGAAAGCCTTTTGATTAGGAAATTCTCCCTCTATCAAATGATGTTCTTTTCCCCAGCTATTTTCTATTTGTACTAAATGCCAATAAATATTAGACTAGATATATTTCGAAACAGTTCAAGTCCAAGTTCAAGCTTATTTTTATTGATGTTTTTCATTGTACAGTTCCTTTGGGGCTTGGGTCTTCCAGAGCGCGAAGCAGAGTGCTATGATGTTTATGGCTTGGATGACGAACTTCTGGAAATGGTTCCAAAGCCTGCACTTGCTGTTCTGTTTCTTTATCCACTAACAGCAAAGGTTTGTTTCGCCAAAATTTGTTTCTTTTGGCCACCGTGAACTTGTGTTGAATCACTTTTCATTATTGTGCTGCCACGCTTGTACCTGAAACCCTTTTTTTTTCTTTCACATATTGAATTCTTCTTTGACGTGTTTTGTTATATTCTTTTTTTTGCCTTTAAATGTATCTTTTCTGTTTTTGGTTAAAGACCTGGATCCAAGAGCATCGGATTCTGCTTTAACTCCTCAACTGACACCGTAATTGATTTTTGTTTTATACTTTAGCACTTCAGATTTATTTGCTTGATTATGATGGTGCACACTCGCTTGTAGTTTATGTTTATCCATGTGATTTTAGTGTTTGATGATTCATGAAATTTTTTAATTATTTTTCAGAGTGAAGAAGAAAGAATGCGGCAGGAAGGTGTGAAACAGGTATGTTCGGTGACCGTTTGGAATGAAATGCTTGGTAGGTTAATGGGTTGATGAAGATATTCCACAAAAAGTGATCCTGGACACTTCTATACAACCCTTTTTTGCTCCACCTTGTGCAAGAGACATGTTATTATGTGCTAGTATTATCTATATCTGGTAGAGTAAAATTGTACAGTGGAATTTGTTCTGAGAGATATGGATTGGACAATATGATTATGCATTCTGGCTGCAGGATCCTACCAGTAAAGTTTATTTCATGAAACAAACTGTGGGTAATGCTTGTGGAACAATAGGGCTTCTTCATGCTGTTGGGAACATCACTTCAATGATCAAGCTTCGTAAGTATGTTTATACTTTCGTTATTCAGGAGTTGTATTTATATATGGTTCCTTAACACTCCCCCTTCGTGAGCCAACCAATTGAAAAAGGGTCATGCAAAAAGAAGAAAAGTAGTGAGGTGGCGACAATAGGAACAGTATAAGTTACTTTACCAATCACTTAATATTCTGTTTGGTTATGGCATTGTGATATGGTTGATTGAGCTGTAATTGGCTGCAATGAATAATGAATGCACAAGGATTTGCATGAGATCTGAAATATTTAAAATGGGTAGGTTATGCTGTTATACAAATAACACGCTGCAGGCTAGATTTATATCTAAAAAGACTAAATTGCTCTAGTTGATGAACCACAGTGTAAGCTTGACTCAAGTCACAAGAGCAACGATGATAACTATGATAGTTGACTTTCTGCTGTTTTATCTATGTGAGCCTCAAAACTTGTGGATTGTCATGCAATAAAAGAGTAGGTGTTGTTTGAATCGCACTATTGAAATAATTTGTTCTCCAAAAAGCCTGCAGTTGTGGTGAAATGTATACATCTTTTCATACCCACTGCCTTTCTGCATTTGGCAGGTCAATTACAATCCATTTTCAAAATCCCTATTGCATAACCTTTTCTTATGTCATGGTATTCAACTTGTTATTTTCAGTTGATGGATCATACATGGATAGGTTTTTCAAATCCACTGCAAGGATGGACCCACTGGAGGTTTTTCTTCTGTTCCTTTTGTCCCATCACATTCCAACCCAAACCATACCATATAGACAGAGTTTGATGTTTTGATGTTTGCTGATATGGTTTCTTTAACTTTCTCTTATTATTTCTCTTAACTGTCTACTTTGTATAGCGTGCTGCATTTCTCGAGAACGACAGAGAAATGGAAGTTGCTCATTCTGTGGCAGCTACAGGTGGTGATACAGAGGTACGTGTTTCAAGAAGTTCAGTTTTCACTAAATGATAGCATTCCAGCAGTTTTTAGGAGCAGAGTATGGGAACATGATGATATTAAAGACTATCCGACATGAACATATAATCATGAGGAGTAATACTTCCTATTTATATCTTCCCGTTTTATGATCTCTGATAGTGATGGCATTTGTGTTGTACATGGAGGAACTAAATAATTGGTTGATTGTGGACAACGAGGGATTGTAAATTTTGTGTTGAAGCCACTGCAGATGACTTGGGTGAAAAATCAGTGAAAGCGATTTGAATATCAGTAAACCAAATCAAACTAAGGTAGATAAGGATTCTACAAATAGTTCAAAATGTAATGCTTTATGACTTCCAATGACATTAGTGGGAGGGTAGGATGAGTAACTGAGGCCATTGTTGAGTTGAGACAGCTACATAGATCCTAGGACTTAACTAGAAACATTGAGTGAAAAGTTAAAGAGCAAGTGATTGTGTTTGAATGAAGGATCTATGTGCCAAATTTAAGCTAGGACCCGCATGAGGACTGAAGAGCTTGTCATGTTCCTTTCCTTCTTTCGTGATGATTAAATGAATGAATGAATGATACCAAGAAGTGGCAGCATGTTTAACTTTATTTTCTTTGGTAGAGCTCATATTCGTTCTCATCAATACTTGTTTGTGCAGGCTACAGATGATGTGAACACTCATTTTATCTGCTTCGCATGCGTGGAAGGTGAAACTTTTTCTGATAATTGGTTTACTCCCTCTGTTTGTTAGCTTAATTATTGAAAATAAATGAGAACTGTAGCAACGATACACTGCCCTTCCTAGCCACTGAAACTTGCAAATAGTTTTACTTCATCAAATGCTTTCACACGCGTCTTAAACAACTCCCTGGATGTGTTATGTGTAGGGGAGCTTTTTGAGCTTGACGGAAGAAAGCCAGGACCAATATCACATGGTGCATCCTCACCAGGCACCTTATTGCAGGTGAATATTCGCAACCTTTCAGCTACTGTTTGTCCCTTATTTGTAGTCTGTGTTGGCAGCCAAGAAAAGGACACAAATGAAGATGTTAAGATCATAAAGAAATAATGCGGAACTGCTAGTGAATGAAAAGATCCTGATTCTTAAATGTTAATAGAAGGGGTAGTTGCCACTGATTTGCAGGGTCCGAATCAATTGAATTGAGCTTGAATAAGCAGTCGTGTGTTATCAGGGCTTGAGAAGGTTTGGGTTTGGTTATTTAGGAGATAGGCTGACAAAATGTTATCTGAGCTTGAGATGTGAGAAGAGGAGTGTCCTCGCTCTATTTCACTTCCAGGCAAATAAGTTGGGTTGCAGTTTGAGAATTTTACGCTTGAGGTTGCCTGGTGGCTTCAAACCCATTAATAACAATCATTTATTGATACATTATTATTTACATAGAACTTTGAGATCTTATACACTGGGTGATTTCCTATTGCATAACAGGATGCTGCCAAAGTCATGCGGGACATGATTCAGGAAAATCTGGACTCTCTCAACTTTAATGTGATCGCCATTTCAAAGAAAGCGGAGGGTGCATTTTAATATTTAAGGTTGTATGTCCATCCAGTTCCAATTAAGTGGTTTTATTTTTAGTTTGTCCAAGACATAATTGACGTGGTCATTTGGAGACTTCAGGAAACCCTTTTGTCTTTAGATACATTCTTGCAGTTGCAGGTCATGGTTTTCTTTTTTCCATATTCACCCAAATTTTTAGCATATGATCTTGGTACCTGATGATTGTTCTGTGATTTTCTGTTTGACGTAAGATTTTGAGTTGTAATTTCCCTCTACCTTGACATGAATCGTGTGGCGATTTGGGGATTAAATGATATAATAACAAAAATGCCGATTCTTAAAGAAGATAAATGATGAATAATTTTTAATTGCATACGGTACGATCAGTCAACAGATGCATATGAAACATGTTACAAACAAGACTTATTGGGGCATTACAGTTTATAGTATTTATCATGGATTTGGAAAAATAAAATAAAACCTTAGAAAGTAGAGCTGTATAGGGGCAGAGGGGGAGAGGGCACATCAAGAAGACCCTCTAACATTTGCAGAACCATCTTCATTGAAGGCCTCTTTGAGGGATCCTCTTGAATGCACCAAATTCCTATGCATATCCATCTGCCTATCCTCTCTTGATCAACCGCTGCCTCTGTATCAAATTCAGCCAATGTATTAATATTTCCTTCCTCAAAACAGTCGTATACCAAGTCTGTTAGTATTCCTTCTCCATCTTCAAGTCTCGGTACATTTTTTCTGCAGCAGATAATCTCCAGTAACACAACACCAAAACTGTAAACATCCACTTTAGCTGTAATTGCAACGTTTTTGAACCATTCTGGAGCTAAATATCCTTTTGTTCCTCTGATATTAGTTAAAGTTCGACTCTGATTCGAATGTAACAATTTGGCTAATCCAAAATCAGAAATCTTTGCAGTGCAATGTTCATCTAGAAGTGTATTTTCAGGCTTGATATCACAATGAATGATTGGAGCTTCACACTCTTCATGTAAATACACAAGCCCTTTTGCAATGTCCAAGGCAATTTTAGCCCTTGGATTCCAAGCAGGTCTTGGAATTTCGAAGAGAAAGTTTGATAAAGTGCCATTAGGCATGAACTGATAAACCAGAATGCGGTGTGCTCCCTCTTCACAGAAACCCAGCAATCGGACGAGATTCTTGTGACATGTCTTTCCGATAACTTTCATTTCTTGTTTGAATTCCTTTTCAGTTTCTCGGGCTAACTTGTCCAACTTCTTGACTGCAACAACACAATTTGAACCATATTTTAGGATGCCTTTGTAAACAATCGCGGAAGAACCTCTGCCGATTTCTTCCTTGAAATTGTTTGTTGCTTCCTCGAGTTCCTTGTAACTGAACACATGCAGATTGGCTTCCAGAAGGGCTGAAAGTTGATTGGATTTTTCTGATTTCCTGTTGAGAAACCGGAAGAGAATTGACAAAAATGCTATGAGAAGGGATGCATTCAAAAAGAGGGAAGCACTTAATGACCCTAAGAGGACTGACTTATAATCATCCTTCTTGTCCTTTAAGCAGGGAGGACCAAGATTATTCAAAGCAGCATCTTTTCTTACTTTGACAAGAGCTTTTGTACCAGAGCCAACCCTCTCTGATCTTCCATTTGAAAGAGGTATCTTTTTCTTCCAACATCCTGAGCCACCATAAATGGCAACTGCACATAGACAATCTTCCAAGCAAGAAGCTGTGCATTCCTCTTCACTGAAAGGATTTACGTGTTCGTAATCTCCGAGCGGCCAATTCACATTATCAAGAGGCTGCAATTCATATACATGTTCAAGTTTCACAGATCCATCGTCAACTCCGCAGCCAAGAGGAAAATTTGGTTTGCAGCCACCAAAATTGTTATTTTCGTCTACAAACGAGTACCCAGGTGGGCATGTACAATTAGGCCTCCCACCTACCATTGTGCAGTAGCTATTATATCCACAAGCACCGCTACCAAGATGATTGAATATGGCAGAACAAATATCTTCAGGAAGGTATTGCACAATTGACCAATTCTGCTTACCATTGGCTCCCCTTGGATAAGCATACAGTGTGAAAACTCCAGTATAATCAAGCGTTACTCGGTAATAATTCGAAGCTGTAACAGCTGCTATGTTTTGCCATGGGAGTTCTGCGATCTCTCCATTCAGTTTCATCAAGTAGATATCGAATGATGATCCATTGAAAACAAGCTGATCAAGAGCTTCAGAATTGTTGCCAGTACTTCCACTGCGAAAATATGATCCATACCGTGCGTCTTGTGGCCAACCAACTGGACTGAGTTCTAGACCACCATCGTTCGTGAAGAAAAGCTCGAACCTTCCTCTTGAAAAGTTCGTTTCTGCTAATCTAGAAAACAAATCTCTGTCTGAACTGAGTGTTTGAGAAGGCAAAAGAGTGTCTCTAGGATCCTTGAAGCTCTCCCAGAGATTAATAGAGTTGGTATCAGCAAGAACAAAGTTACCTGAATCCAGCATAGCTCCATAAGAAACAGTGCCAGATTGGCTGAACTGGTTTTTCCATATCTGTTGGTTATTAGGATCGGTAAGTAATAAGCCATCTGCAGTGATCTGAAGTCTGGATCCTTGTGGCGCTGGATTGTCGCCATTCGCATACCAAACTATGGTTTTATCAGGAATTTTGTCAAACCAGATAGCAAGCAAGAAGAGATCTTTAATTGGTAAGAAACCGAAAGCGAAGTCTCCAGAAGGTGAAATCCATGGCTTGGTATTGTCATTTGCAAGTAAAGTTGAGTTGAGAGTTATGTTCAGGGAGGTTGAAATTGTAAATGATTGCAGGAGAAAGAGGAGAAAGAGCAAGACAGACAAAGCCATTGAAGCCATAGAAGTTGTTATTGATAGAGCTAAATCAACACCAGCATATTATCCACATAAATTTGATAAAAGTCTCCCTTCGATTTTACGACACGGTTGACCCCAAAGTCTTTCTGTTTATAGACTGAATCAATGCCCAGAGTGGAGACTTTTCTTTTGCTTTTTTTAATTTTTTTTTTCTTCTGCGTTTCAAAATCAGTTGATTAAATTTTTTTTATTACTTTTCAGAAAATTAATCATGCCTTGGATACTACTTCAATGTATCAAAATATTTTGAATTTTAACTCTCGCTATTTCGGGCTTTGCTCTGTAAAAAAATGAAGATTTTTGTAATTCCTATTATTTATTCATTATTAATTAAGTATAAATTAACTTCATAATTCTTTGTAGAGATAAATTTTGTTCTCATGTGGATCAATATGTTAACACCCGTGTGATTTTTCTTATCATAGATTCATAGAATTAAACTTAATTATAAAGGATACAGCAATTTATATATCATTGTAAAGTAATTTATAGAATGCGGTATTTTATAAAATTTTTATTATTAAGAAATACATGTATAACTTATATAAATAATTACTTTTATACTCACATTATATAAAAAAGATATGATATCATAAATAATATAAGTGGATTATAACGAGGTCGGATAATATTAATTATTTATAAATTGATTGAGTTGGATTAATTTATTTGTCAAAATAAGATAAAAAAAAATTGATGAATCAAATTAAATTTGAATCACAATTTTATAAATAAATTGGATTTTATTTATGTATTGATTTAAATGTGTTAAGAAAATAAGAGGTTTGAAATTGGAAAATTTTGATCAATACATAAATTTTGGTCAACATTAGAAATAAATGCATTATTGTATTTTCCAATTTCAAACCTCTTATAAATGCATCATTAAGTTGATAGTTTTTACAAGAGGCTGGATTTGACTCTTATAAATGCATCATTAAGTTCATAGTTTTTACAAGAGGCTGGATTTGAAAAATTCAAGAAAATTGGAATCGATTTTACAAGAGGCTGGATTTGAAAAATTCACGAAAATTGGAATCGATTTTTTACAAGAGGTTGGATTTGAAAAATTCAAGAAAATCAGAATCGATTTGATCGGTTTTTTTAATTTGGAAGCTAAATTGAAAACAAAGTCAGATTGAAAAAAATTTAACAATAAACCCAGAAAAAAGAAAAAAATACATTCCCAAATTTCTGAACTATTATGGTTTTTTTCATTAATCTCTTTAGTTTTTTTACATCATTCACGGTCTAAATTTAACGATTTTAATATTCTATTATATTTTAAATTTGGCCCATTATATTTTAAATTAGCCATTTAAAATTTATGTTTTATCAAATTTTTTCTAGAGATAAATTTTGTTCTCATTTGGATTAATATTTTAATCACAATTTTTTTTTCCTTATGTCTGTCTGTGAGCGCATTAGCACCCGTGTAATTTTTCTTATCATTGAGTTAAACTCAATTAGAAAGTATACAATACAACAATTTATATATCATCTAAATGTATCATTGTAAAGTAATTTATAAAATTAGATATCTTATAAAATTTAATTATTAAAAAAATACATGTATGAACTATATAAATAATTATTTTTATATTCATATTATATAAAAAAATTATGAAAGCATAAATAATATAAGTGGATTATAACAAGGTTAAATAATATGGATTATTCATGAATTGATTGGGTTGGATTAATTTATTAGTCAAAATAAGTCGAATCATTGATAAATCAGATTAAATTTGAATCACAATTTTATAAGTAAATTGGATCTAATTTTATGTATTGATCAAAATTTTACTTGTCAAATTTCAAACCTCTTATTTCCTTAATTCCTTTACACGAATATAGATTTGGTCATTTTAGTTTCATTAAGTTTTTACGAGGGGTTGGATTTGAAAAATTCAAGAAAATTGGGATCGATTTGATCGGTTTTTTTTGAGTTGGGAGCTAAAATGAAAACAAAGTCAAATTGAAGAAATTTTAACAATTAATCCAGAAAAAAGAAAAAAGAATGCATCCTCAAATTCATGAATTATTATGTTTTTTTCACTAATCTTTGTATTTTTTAAATCACTCACGCTCTAAATTTTGCAATTTTAATTCTATTATATTTTAAATTAGCCATCTAAAATTTATGTTTTATCAAAATTTGGTGTACGAAAGAAACCCCAAATAGTTTAGGTATCGACTTGACAAAAATATATAAGAAGATGTGCTAATTTATACAGCCTTTCAAATAATGATAAAGATACGAATACATTTTTTATACTCCATTTTGTATTAATAGCCGGACCGACTAGTTTTCCTACCAAGTATTTAAAAATGTTCAATATCAGCAATAAATTTATTAGTGTAAGAAAAAGTTCAAATTCAATTATCAAAATAAAAAATTACACATCCAGGTTTGAATTATCTCTTGCTCAATATGTAATAATTAATTATTTATTTTCTACTTTGAATATTTTTACGGGACTTAAAGCTTTTTTTCTTCTTTAATATTGGAGGGGGAGAATGGTGATGTAATTGAGTGTAACGGTATCTATAAACAACCAGCTTCTAGTCATCCACCAGCTTCTATAATATGCCATTTTATCACCCTCCACATCAGCCCATCCATAATGAGGTTCAGCCCTGCGTCAAATGCATGAAACGACAGTTCAAGTTATTCTAATTGCATATCTCCACAACTAGCTTCTAGTCATCCACCACTTCTTAAGAAATACAATTTATAGGGGTATTTTTTTTTTTTTAGATTTGGTGCAATTTAATAAAAAAATTGGACTTTTGGCTACAGTAAAAATATTTAGAATTTTGATATATTGAAAAATGGCAATCACTTTATCTTTTTTGTCTAAGTTAGTACGAATGGGATCCAATCTACTGAAAAATAACACATCAATTTACCTGTTTTTTACTAGTGACGTGGGATCCGATTTGACAAAAAAGGCACATAATATGCCATTTTCAACTTTTTTGTTAATAAAAGATTGCAATTAATTCAAAACAGCTAATCCGTAAAGGCTAAAGAGCATAGTCAAATCAATAAGTAGAAAAGGCACAATTGAATTGAAATACATTCGGCAGATAATTTTTTATTTTAAAAAACTTACTTTTAAATGTTTGAATTTAATATTTATAATAATTATGATTTTTTGCTTTTTGTTATCAAAACTCAATTAAAGTTATATAATTTTAATTATTAAAATAATAAGATCTTATTATTAATTTTGAATTTTACAAAATATTAAATAAAATTCAAAAAATGTTTTTAAAATAAAAAATTGGCATGTCTATTAGTTTTAATAGAATTTGAGACGAATGGCTCTAATTGAAAATCTTCTTATATTAGGTACCCAATTGCAATTATTACGTTTTAAACACGGAAATCTGAATTTGAATCCGTCCAACTTCAAATGTTATCTAGAGATTTCTGACCAGGAAAAAAAATGAATGTTGGCTAGAGATTATTTTTATAGTTTTATTTTTGATATAAATAAGAAAATAACTGAGTTTGGCATTGAATTGGATTTGAAGTTTCAATCATAAAATAAAAAATTGTAATTAACCCTAAAGTTACGTAATTTTGCAGGAATTAAAAAAAAGTAAAAGTAGTAAATAAACGAATCGGACGGATTTGGACCGGATCATAAACGGACAGATTGTAAATCGGCCAAAATATATGGGTCATAAATAGGTCAATGTCCAAATGAATTGGACGAATTTTGGTCAACCCATAAATTTAATACATGTTGGTCCATTTCTCATTTGTTTATCCATACTTATTTTATTTTTCTATCAAAATTATTTCAAAAATTTTTAAATATTATAATTACAATGCTTTTAAAATTTTGAGTCAATTGAAATTTGTTTCGATAGATTTTGAGGATCGAAATATTTTTAGCTGATCCAAAAAATCCTAAATTTCGAAAGTGTTCAAAATTTTAATTTTCACTTCTGAAAATTAATATTCATTATTTTAAGATATTTCATATAATCGGAATAATTTTTGAATGTCCGTGAAATATTTTCAATCTGATCAAAGTTAGTTTGACCCATTTTTAGTTTCGTGACTTATTTTTATTTTTGGAAGATTATTTGACTTCAATTTCAGCTCAAATTATATCATCGGACTCGTCATAAATTATACTTTCTAATAGTGACATAAAATGTTTTTGGATCTTGGTGGGCCCGAGATGGATCGGATGACCCATAAGCATCATAACTAGATCCGTTGGGTATTTTATAGAAAATTCATTGGACATTATGAGCAAGATCCAAATGAATAACATATTTATTTGATCATTTTTTTAGTTGGTTCAATGAATATTTTTTTGGATTTGATTTGATTTGAATTTTTTTTACGGATTTAAACGGGACAATATTAAAATTACTGTAGAAAAAAATATAATAATTTAAACGAATTATTTTTAGATTGATTCAATGGACATAA
This sequence comes from Excoecaria agallocha, assembly GCA_037975025.1. Taxonomy (NCBI): domain Eukaryota; kingdom Viridiplantae; phylum Streptophyta; class Magnoliopsida; order Malpighiales; family Euphorbiaceae; genus Excoecaria; species Excoecaria agallocha. Next base: position 1,982,842 of record CM075810.1, on the reverse strand, counting down.
TAACTAGATCCGTTGGGCATTTTGTAAGAGATCCATTGGACATCATGTGCAAGATCCAAATGAATAACATGTTTATCAGATCATTTTTGAGTTGGTTCAATGGATATTTTTTTGAATTTGATTTGATTTTTTTTTCGGATTTAAACGGAATTATAGGTTTGGGCTAATTTTACCAGCTCCGTAAAAAAGAGAATCAATATTTTTTTGGATTTGATTTGAATTTTTTTTTACGAATTTAAACGAAATTATAAGTTTGGGCTAATTTTGCCAGCTCCGTAAAAAAGAGAAGTAGAAAAAAAAATTTTTTAGAGATCCACCAGACGATGGGTAGCCTTAACAGGATGTGTTGACAGGTGAACCACTGTTCCCATCCCTATCAGGGGAGATGCCAACCATCTCTCCTTTCCACAAACAGGCAATTTGATCGCTAATCACTAATATATAAAGGCATTATTGTATGTGAAAATAACTGATGTGGGATACATTTCCTTTGGGGCTTCCCTCTCTGGAGTGCTATGATGTTTATGGCTTGGATGACGAACTTCTGGAAATGGTTCCAAAGCCTGTACTGTTCTTTTTGTTTATACACTAACAGCAAAGGTTTCTCTCGCCTAAATTTGTTTCTTTTGCCCACCTTGAACTTGTGTTGAGTCACTTTTATTTTCATTATTGTGCTGCCATGCTTGGACTTGAAACCCTATTTGTTTCTGATTTCTTTTTTCTTTCACATGTTGAATTTTTCTTTGACCTGTTTTGTTATGTTCTTTTCTTGCCTTTAAATGTATCTTATCTATTTTGGGTTAGAGACCTGGATCCAAGAGCATCGGATTCTGCTTTAACTCCTCAACTGACACCGTCACTGATTTTTGTTTCATACTTCAGCACTTGAGATTTATTTGCTTGATTATGATGGTGCACACAAACTCGTAGTTTATGTTTATCCATGTGAGATCTGCAATGAACATTACAAGAAAAAAGGCTTTCAAGGACGGGAAATCCGGTCCTTAAAAGTGTCAATCCGGTCCCTAAAACTTAATAAGGACGGAAAAAACCGGTCGCTATCCCGTCCTTATAGGCTCCGCCGCTAATGATAATTAAGGACGAGATATATCTACCGGTCCTTAAAACTTTTAGTGACCGGATAATAAACTGGTCCCTAAATAGTATTAAGGACCGGTTTTCCCGTCCTTAATAATGTAAGTCACGTGCTCTTTAGAGTTAATAAGGACCGGATATATAGTCCACAAAAATATAATAACGACCGTAAATATTTAAGGACCAGTCTTAAACCCGATCGCGTAAAACCATTAGGGACCGGATAAAAACTGGTCCCAGTTAGTATTAAGGACCAGCTTTACCGTCTTTAATAATATAAGTCACCTGATCATTACAATAAATATGGACCAGAAATCCGGTCCTTAAAAATGTAATATTGACAGTAAATTTTTAAGAACCATACTAAAATCCGATCGTTAAAATATAAATAAGGAAAGGAAATGTCATCCTTAAAAGTAATAATCATAGGACCATATGATAGATTAAAGACCATAAAACTTTAATTAGAGGTCATTTTTTTTACCCTGTATTTTTAATTTAGTATCACAACTAGAGCATCCAAATTAAGATTGCTCAAAAGCAGACAATTAATAATATAATACATTCATAGATAATTTGTAATTGATACGTATATAGAATTATCATCCAAAAAATCAATGCATTGTTTATACAGCTCCTTTGCAAAAAAAAAAAATCTATAACAAAATAAGATAATGCTTCTCTATCTAGCCAAAAATCTAATGTTCTTTTGAATCTTCGTATTCAATTTTGTACTTCAATGTTTTGTCATACCAAAAACTGCAAAATGTATAAGGAAACAAAAATGATTATGCCAGAAAATTTATAAATCTACTATAAATAATTAATTAAATCTATAAATATTTTGAGAACAAACCTTAGAAAAAGTATATGTCCTTCAAGTGTAAATATATACACTTCAAAAAGTCAGCATATGAACCTCAAAAAAATATAATTCCACCAAGTGTAACTATCTACACTTCAAAAAGTCAGCATATATGAAAGGGCTGCAACATCAGACAAACCGAGTGTCAACTCCATTTCAGTTTACATCCCTTTGGCTAAAATATGTCAAGAAATCATTCTTACTAATAACACAATCTTATAGTCACCTCAAATGTTCACAATTCAACTAAGGGCATGACCCTACACATACGGAACCAAACATTTCAAAGACTATCCACAGAGAGAAGATGAGAAATGGTATCATATCGAATAGGTACTGATATGGCTATGATGATGAACCAGCACTTATCTCATCCCTTTCGTGGCGCAGGCTGTTTTCCCTACTGTAAGCAGCTTTGGCACCCTAAGAAGCAGTGAAATTTTGACTTGTAAGGAGATAATGATGCACAGTATTGGCCAATATGGATGAAGGAATCAGAAACTCACCTGGAAGATTGTTCCCAGCTTTTTCAATCCCTTTGCTCGAACCCTCAGAACCTCCTTGGAGACGCTTGGGTCTTTAAGCACCTGAAATACGTTATTAGTATAAATACTTTAGATTTTTTTTTTCTTCTTCTTCTTCTTTCTAAACAAGATAGATGTAAACAAAGCATAGACATATAATGCAACCATAGGCATCCATCGGATGAGTCACGGGTCATTAACTATGCAAATTTCATCGAACAAGGGTCAATGTTCACTAGCAAACATTACAGGGGAAACTTCCTATAGTGTTGTGTGCCAAATTACTATCTAAAGGAAGTCCACTGCATTTCATATATTTGCCCAGTAGGTCCCAGTTGCATGACTGTGTGCGCATATGCATGCAAAAGAAAAAGAGAAAAATATTATAGCCCAACTACTGAACAACTTTGCCCACGCTCAGGAGAAGTCACAAGGTAAAAATGAAGTTATTCATCAAGCAGACAATGAGATGAGAATCATAATTCACATATCATATTACAGAAAATTTATGAATTTAAGTCGGTCATCATATTCTGCTACACTCTCTTCCAAGTCTTATAACAATCTAATGAGAGATTTAGTGTTATAAGATTTAGTGTCATCATATTCAAAATATGAATATTAATAATAATATGAACATTTAAGTTGTTAACTTTAAATCTAAGTTTTTGTGAATCCACGTTAATAATAATAATAATAATAATAATAATAATAATAATAATAATAATAATAATAAATAAATAAATAAATAAACAGTGCAAGTTAAATTGTATTTTTTTTCTTTGGTGAAATACGAATAATTTGTCAGGTTGTGGCTCATTCTGGTTGAAATAATGGGTCAGATTTACATGGGGAATTTGGATGCCAAAGCCTCAATAATCCATCTTCTTGGTGAATTCAGAGCTCATGGTCTTCTTCAGTCCACTGCATAAACCAAGCTAATCATAATTAAATTTATGGAAAAACTTGAAAATAATATTGGAATCATAAAAAAAAAGTCAAATACATAACTTAACGTAAATCAAGATATTTTAATTCAATTCAGGGAAAAGAAATGAAATTGAAAAACTGACTTAATCCCTCACATTTAATTATTTTCCACTTCCTGAAGGATAAATTTCACTATTCTGATTGCTCAAGTAAGTAACATGCGATCTTCCAACTTGAAAAGCTATATAATTTTTTATTGAAGTCAATAATTGACTACAGCAGAACAAAATTATTGCAGAAATAGATTTTAAGCTGCCATACCTTCCCAAGACCAGCTCCCATGATGCCACTTGTTGGTGTTAGCATTTCAGCCATGCCTGGATCTCCCTTAGGCCCCTCTCCTCTAATAACCACTACTTTTCCCTAAAAAAATACGCAAGGCTAAATTAGATCTAAAAGTTCCATGTGCATTCTCTACCATAAGATCTTGTCATAACACACACTAAGCAGTGTAGCCTGGCTCACCAAAAGAACATGAATACAAGGACAAAAAGGCATGGCACTCAAGATTACTATGCTACTGTGAGATCATCATTAAATAAGAGCACCACAACCATCATGTAGTGCATTAATTTTAGACTGTACTAGAAAATTGACAAAATCTACAATTCATTATGTCAAAGTTGCATTACACAATTAGATTCAAAATCAAAATAGAATAAATCAAAAAAAAAAAAGAATCCATTTGCATCAAGTGATGCAAATGTGAATTCTAATAAAGATAAACCCAAATCACAGGACACATCTAGCATGTTTCTTTACAGAGTAGCAAACCTGATTTTTAGAAACAAGAACTGAAGTCCCAATAAAATCAACAATGATGTAAAGACAATAATACTGAAGGGCTATTGAAGCTTCTCCATCACTCCATTTACTGCCATACAATAATCTGATCAAGAAGTAAGAGGAACTTGGGCCAAATTCCATGAAAGATGAGAAGTAACAAAAAATATAGAAAAGAATAATGATTGTAAAAATGTGAAATAAACTTGTTCACCAAAGTCGCAGTCATTCAATGCATGATCCATCTTTCAGAGTTACAAAAAAGCTCCTATTCAATAATTAAAACAATGTTTTAAAGATACTATGATGCAGATTTTCCTACAGAAATGAATATATCAGATTCATATTGTATCAAGTGCACAACAGTCATGTTCAAAATGTTCACCAGAAAAAAATTACCAACAATTGCACAACCCCACTAACCACGTTCACATGCCACTGCCCATGCAAGAGTGTTACCTGTGGTAGTACTTGTGGTCACCAACAAAACTAAGTCCGCATCAACAACACCCTCTGGAAGATTTAAATAACATAAAGGCTACCTCAGACCTTCAAATACAATAAATACCAATCAAAAACCAGACTAAAGATGAAAAATCCATAAAACTAGAGAATCTCTATTAGGTGAATGGCCAACAGAACCATAATTTAAAAAAAAAATCCTAATGGGATGCTTTGCTTCCTTCTGCTGCAGTTGCAACTCTGAAATCCTAAGCAATGCTCTTTCTTTGTTATGAAGGGACTTAGATGTACTGGAGTAACTGTAAAATTGTGGTGTAACAGAGTACACCTTATGAGCAGATCGCCTCCTCTATTCAATTATCTATTCATGAATGCATGAGTGCGAGATAATATTTCCAATTCCTCTATCTATGCTTTTTCATTCCACTTGATGTTCTTGATTTTAAGCATTATAAGGTTGAAAGCATAAAAACATTAGTGCAATCTGTTATAGGGGTAAGAGTTATTCCAAAGACATGAATTCGCATGATAACAAAAAGAAAGCCTTGCAAATTTGAGGAACAACAAAACTTTGATACAAAATCAACAGATCTAACAACACAAAATTCACAGAGCTATTAGCAAAAGAGAGATAAGAACTCTGAATTCCATGATCTCAATTGAGCTTGACTACAACTTCATAAAGTAACTAACTGTAGTAATGCTAACCCAAAAATCCATCAATTCTAAACCAAACTGCTGATATTTAAAAGCCGAGATTATTTCAGTTAAAAATAAGCAAAGATTCTTCTTTTCATATAAAAAACTTGTGAGAACGAAAAAAGACCTTCTAAATACAAAGCGTATTTTTTTCCACTGGATCTTTACGAGATCAAAAGAAAGGGATGGATGAACATACAAATTGCAAAAGGAATATTGTCAAAAAATGAGAGCAAAATAAATACCCAATTGTATAATCTCTACCAATTGCAGCTTAAGTCCTTCTAAGAGCAAAGGAAAAAGAAAACCTACAAAACCTTTTGACTCAAAAGGATCATGTTTTACTAAGTTAGAAAAAAGAGCAGGAATCCTAAAGAACAGATAAAAAAGCATGAATTTTTTAGTATCTATGAGTAACCATCCAACAAGGTTGAACTGAATAACTTATAGGAGTCGGTGATATATGGAGAATGTTACCCTCCTCTGAAGCAATTAATTTACAATGAACACTGACATAAAGCAAATTGAACACATGACATGAGCATTCTTTTGCCCCCCAAATTAATAGCAATAACTAATAGCATTCAACAATATAGGCTTACGAATGCCATTTAGCACATAAAAAGCTAAAACTGAAACTAAAAATTCAAATAATCGAAAAGAATTAAACACTAACCCAACTATACAAAACTTAGCTTCCCAAGTAGCTACTGTTATGAAATCGGGGCATCCTTCGGTTCTGGTTTTTAGTGCCTCCACTAGCCAAACCAGTGCTTTGCCACCGAATCCGAATGGAAGCTTCGAGCGAGGTTTTGAGATGCATAGAAGCTTGAAATTAGACCATAGTTTATTACGCACTTGTGCTTGGTCCCACCGGCAATCACCGTTCATAAACTCAGTAGAGTATAATTGACGCAATTGTCCAGACCGAGGAGAAGTTCGAGCTTTCTAAGGCCCAAATCAGCATCAATTGCAATGATAGAAAAAGAATTGGGAAAACTCGTAGAAAAAGAATTGAGAAAATCCGTTATGAGATTTTGAGAATAAAAGACTAATAAATAAAAACCCAGTTCAAAATTAAAACAACGTACCTGATGCTGGAGTAAACCTTGTCGGAGTTGTCGAGCTGGAGCGAGGACGAAGGTGTCCATCGATAGAGAGCTATGCTGTGAAAGAGCGCCGGTATGGAGTCCGAAACCCATCTCAATTGGTTTTGTGAAATAAACTGAGCATTTGTTTAGTTTAGGTTTTGTTAAATTTCATTTTTTATTTTTTCAGGCATAGCGCCAATTAGTCCCGCCTAATGAATTTGTTTTAGGGACCGGAAATTATTAGTATTTAGGATGGGATTTTTCTCCCTCGCAAATAATATGCACTAATTTGAGAAACAATGACCGGGTAAAAATCCGGTCTTTTTTAGTATATTTTTAAGGACCAAAAAATTGACTGGTCCTTAAACTGTGGTCTTTAATGAGACTTTTTCTTGTAGTGTATACTACTACACTAATTTCAAAATCAATATCATAAGTGTGTGATCTACAATTTAGAAGATATAGATTCTATTTTTAGTTGATTTGAATTATTAAATTCAGCACTCTTCTCGCTGTAAAAGTTTTAGTCGAAACCCAAACTTAACAAATGTATTAGTATTATTGGTATGTAACTAAACATTTGCAGTTGCTATTTATGTTACATTTAAACACCTAACAATGATTGGTAGTGGCAAATGCTAACATATGTGGAGTAAGATTCTCCATATCAGCAAGGAATGTCTATATGCAACATAAACTTTGAGAATACATGTTGACGTAAAATTAAGTGGAGTCAAAATTTATATATGAACAAAGGAATAATGGCAAGAACAATGGGTTATATATATCATATAACAAAATGTAATGCTAGAGAATTGAAGTTAGAGATCAACATACTAGAATTGGCAATAGAGATATGACTAGTCTCAAAGGGATCAAGCCACAACTTTCCCTCACCA